>VUQG01041222.1:0-14147 GCA_015106755.1 Etia nguti | reverse complement strand
CTAGACCCAGGGGATGTTACCCTTTCCCCTAGGGTGGAGACAAGCAGACCGACCCGACTCCGCAGTAGCAGGGAGGCCCCACATTCCAGACCCCAATCGGATGGCCAACTCGGCCAATCGGAGTGAGCCGCTTAGCCTTGATCTTTACGACAACAGATCCCATTTCATCCCAGTTTCAACAATCAATAAGAAAGAGAGACTCAGGTACCCATGATGTGCGCATAGCTGATCAAACGTAACTGTGAAGCCACTCTCCCACTAATGGATGCTGCATTTTTCTGCACACCATTTTAAAGTAATTTGTGATTTTTCTTTTCTCTCTACCTTTCTCTGTCTTTTTCTTCTCTTGATTGTTTAACAGAAACAAAGACAGCAGCCACTGGAGAGCTGGTTAAAAACAGCTGCTTAGCTCTGCACTCGGTTATGCACAAATGTCTGTCTCCCCAAGAGACTAGACTCATGCTTTGCACTGTGCTTTTAATGTCTGCTTTTTATTGTATTCCCACTTGGTACAGAGCATATATTCAATCAAGATCCAACAATTTTTATTTACTTTGCTCAGCAACAGCTAAAAACAAACTCTGCTATTTTTCCAATGCAATTGGATATGAGGTGGGCACTCAGCTTTCATGGCCTCATCAATTCCCTGCAGCTAGAAGGAAATAAGTTTGATGATTGGAAGTAGTGTGGCAGCCCACTGGCCAGCCACTGGGTTTTACCCCAAAGGAGAGAAAATTCCTATCAGTGACAGGGAAGCACTGACTAGAGGGCATACAGATTAACATCCTGGGATACCCCAAAGTGCTGGTTTCCTTTAAGCCTTTAGATGTTAACAGTTTGTTAACATCAGCATGGACTGGGTTTAAGCATTATTTTGTGTGTAGTGCTGGTTGATTGAGTCTTGAATAGACTTTTAAATTCCTGTTTATTTAGTATTCTCATTTTTTTTCCTTTTTTTAAAAAGGTTTATTAGTTACATATGAAAATATGTTCTTTAAAGCCTTTAGTTATTAGTTCTAGTTCTTTTTTGTATTAGAGGTATCAGGAGAAATAGCCCAGTTTTTGTTAGGGTCTGTCACGGACTGGAGGCTCGAGTGTGGTTTGGGCCCAAAAGTAGACTCAATATGCATGAACTATTTACAAGGTTTATTTACAGAAAAAGAAAAAAAAAACTCAGACCAGAACATGGATTTTAACTAAAAACAAGAAAGTCGTGCAAGGTCGAGGACGGCGAAACATTCGGGCACAAGAACACAAGGAGAGCACGGAACGGGGAATTCTGCAACAGAGGAGAGAAGTGTTACTGGACAGGGAAACGAGAGAATGGCCAGAGGTGAGCAGGCATTGCAGTGGGGGTGTGCTTACTTGCTGGTGCAGACTGGTTAGCACAGGAGGGAAAGCCGTGAGAGTGTCCAGAGGAAGTTGAGCACAGGCGAGGAGATGGTCTAGGTTCCAGGAGGTCCAAAAGGGGGAGAAATCCAAGGGAGACACAATGGGCAGTAGGACAGGCCAAGGAGCGAGGTGAGTGTGAAACCTTTGATTTGCAAAGTGACCGATGGAGTTGAGCTGAACCAGACCAGCGCTGCCAAGAAGCATGACAGGGGATGGCTCTGAAGAATCTGGGAACAGAAATGCAACGTTAACCACGAGACGGGTGAGCATGAATGTAAAACACAAGGAGGCCGAGTAACCACCAAAGATTGGCGGACGAACTGGCGGAGGGTGGCAGGCAGCGCTGGTTTAAGAACCCTCCAGTTCATTGTCCAGGAATTAGGAACAGGTGAGGTGCCAGAAGCTCCACCCCAGTGGACAGACAACTGGAACTCCTCTCACAACCAGGAAAACCATCCAGACACTCTCACTGCACATGAAAGTATAACCCCCTCAAGGGACCTGTGAAGAGAAGAATAATAATCTGAGATTAGAGATGGGTCCAGGATGAATGACCAGGGAACCCAGGAACGCTCCTTCAGACCATACCCCTCCCAGTCCACCAGATATTGGCTACCACAACCGTGGCAGCGTACGTCGATGATCCGCCTGACCGTATAGGTTGTTGATGAGCCAGACAGGAGGCAGGTGGTCGGATGGAGGGCACAGAGGGCTGCTATGGACCGGTTTAACCTGGGACACATGGAACATTGGCTGAATGCCAGGATGCTGGGAGCTTGAGCTGATGATGGCGTTGATCTCGTATGGGCCAATGTATCGGGGTGCTAGCTTATGAGAAAGTGCCTGCAGGGGAATGTCCTTAGCACAGAGCCGTGTGAATCCGGTGGATTATGGCCGATCAGGTGGTGGTGGGCACAAAACGCCGGCCAGGCAGGCCGGTGCCTGGATCAGGATCTTCCTGCAGGCCTTGGCGAATGGCCTCCTCAACATCCCAGTTGAGAGAGCCGATCCTGCTGGTCGGAGGAAGGATGGTTGCTGGCTCCTATCTGATTTAGTGCTCAGCTCAGATAAAATATTTTTACAGGTCATTTTAACATTGATTAAGATACTAAAAATGACAGCCTCAAGACGATATTTAATCTATTATTAGACTCAATTGGCTTCTCTCAAAATGTAAAAGAACCCACCCACCACTTTAATAACACTCTAGATCTTGATCTAACATATGGCATAGACACTGAACATTTAACAGTGTTCCCCAAAAACCCTCTTTTGTCTGATCATTTCATTACAAATTACATTCAGTTTTACAGTAATGGTTTACAGCAGTGGAGAATAGTTACAGCACTTTGAGAAAGATCTCTACTATGAATAAATCTAAGTTTAAGGATATAATTCCTCCACTATCATCTTCTTCAATGCCATGTGCCAACACAGTCCAGAGCAGCTACCTGAATGCTACTCCAACAGAGGTCGATTATCTTGTAAATAGTTTTACATTTCATTGCATACTACCCTGGATATTGTGACTACTCTGAAAAAGAAGGCCTTAAATCAGAAATACATAACTCCCTGATATAACTCTCAAACGCGCACCTTAAAGAAGATAACTTGTAAGCTGGAGAGTAAATTGCATTTGACTAATTTAAAAGATCTTCATTCTTCTTTTAGGCTGAAATTTTTTTTCCTCTATAAAAAGAACTATGTAAACCTTGGTACATCTTACTCTTTATCACTGATTGAAGAAAATAAGAACAACCCTAGGTTCCTCTTCAGCACTGTAGCCAGGACTGCAGCCCACAAAAAGTCAGAGCTCTGTGGAACCAAGCATTCTTTTAATCTTAACTAGTAATGATAACAAGAGCAATTCAAAAGACCCCTATGAGAAGAACATTGAGGGAACAGTTCAGAGGTAATGGCTAGATATAGTCCGGCTCACCTCAATGCACGACTTGGGCTCTGGATCCAATCTCCTGGAGAGGGGCTGGACTCTGTCTCAGTCTGGAGTTGCCCTTGGTGAGAGGCGGCAGGCTGGGGTGGGAATCTTAGTATCCCCTCGGCTTGCTACCTGTATGTTGGGGTTTCTCCTGGTGGACAAGAGGGTTTGTTTTCTGCTCCTTCGGGTTGGGGAACGGGTCCTGACTGTCGTCTGCGGTTATGTGCCGAACTGCCAAATTGTTGAAGCTGTTTGCTGTTGGTGGGATTCCAACCACTCCACAGCTGCTTGTATTTTGATGGGATCTGCTTTGAACTTTATGCTTTTGAACAGGAAGGGCCAGAGTCGTCTCTATTTTCTGAGATGTGACCATATCATTTTCACATAATTCTTTAATAAAATATTCTGATTCTGATAACCGACCCTTTTCAGTGATGTATCCAAGGAACAACACTGACTGGATGTGTAACTCACAGTTTTTGCCTTTGACATATAAATGGTTATTCAGGATACATTGCAGGACTTGATAGACTTGGATCTCTGAATGTCATCCAGATATACAAAAACAGTGGTTATGTAGTCTCTGAGATGTCATTGACAAGGGTCTGAAGCACTACTGGGGCATTTGTTCATTAAAATGACATGACCATAGAGAGAGACAGAGAGAAATGCAGAGTCAGCATGATGAGGCCAGAGGGACCATGACATCTGCAAGGTTTGCAAAGCCTCATCTGTCCACCTCCTCACAACTCTTGTGGATAAACGTTAATGGTTTTAGTAGATTGTGGTCAAAACTGTTGATGATGCATCTGCATACAGATCCGCATTAGCGGACACTTGTATGTAAACAGCAACAATAATAATGCAAGTAATAGATGTGCTACAGCACCTATCAGCTCAATATCTAGACAAAAAAAAGTAACAGTAACAATTGCATGACTAGTTTCTAGTTGATTAGTTTCTCTGTCTTTCTTTATGTCTCTCAGATCAACATCCGTATCTGCACAAAATGTTCTGAAGCCAGGTACTGTCACACTATGACTATGACGTGGGAATGCAACCAAATTGTCCTTAAGTAGATAATAATATGCTACATTTTGTTGCTCAAGGATGTCACATTCACTTTGATGGTAGTAGGGATGGACAGTTTCCTCGTTTTAGTGAGTCACTTAGTTCTGAAGGCAGTGGTATACTGAATGACATCTTGTGTATAAACAATGAGGTTCTCCATTGGAGAAAAAAAAAATCACAAAAAGAAAAACAAATGCATAACGTTATTAGGTATTCAGAATAACTGTTTAAGTGATTAAGAAAACTGAAAAAATGCTAAAAGTTTGGAATTGACCAAATTAAGAGTTTGGTATGTTCTAAAAAGAAGGAATGCATTGACCAGATCAGAAATGCCACAATGCCTGAAAGACAACAAAATAGAGCAATCTTGAGTAGGCAGGTGTGTCATTGTCAATATCCTGAGACCCTTTCATGATGGGTTAATACAGATGGTTTACAGAGGATTAAAATCACTGGCTGCAATCAAGAACATGAAAGTTAGATTACAGCTTGCCGAAAACATATGAAAGAGCCTGCACAGTTCGGGGGGGGGATTCATTTCTCCATCTTTGTGGATGAGATGGGATAGCCCCCTTATCCCATGACTCTGCTTCTATTACAGAAGGTATGACTGTGGGATTGATCCTCAAAGTTTTCCTTCCACCGTTTGATTATATCCTCAGTTGAGATTAGCATCCCACTACCACTGTAGACTGGGCCTCTACCAGACATTCTACTAGACATTTCTATTGGGTACACCAGGTCTATCCAGCATATTTGCAGACTACCTGATCCACTCACTACCAAGTGGTGATCAGTTGAAAGCTTAGCACCTCTCTTTACCCGGTTGCCCAAGATTGTCCTGGTGCCATGTCCATTTCGGGACTCAATGAGATCTGAACTTTAGAGATGTTGTGTTTTTGGACTTCTGTGCTATCTATAGCTTGTCCATAATGAACACCCTTATGCTTTAACATCGTGTTCATTATGGACAAGCTATGGATAGCACAGAACAGACCAACAAACCTCCAGGTCACACATTTGAGTATTAAAGATTGAATTGAATTTAATATTTCATGGCAGGCTGTATGGATAAAATGTATTTTAGAATCCACCAAATTAAAAAAGGGTACAATAAACATCACACTATCATATGCAAGAATAGCCTTACTGAAAAGTTAAAAATAGATGTGGATAATAACAAGATACAAAAAACAGAATACTCTCAACAGACTGAACTGCCAGTTGGTCACAACAAAAAAACAACAAAATTATAAACATATTTGAATAAACTAACTACTCTAAAACTAGGATAATCAAGGCATTACACTGATTTATGTAGAATTTCAAAAATGTCAGCATATCAAAATGACCTCCTTTTGGCAAACCAAGACTGGCTGAGTGAAAATCACAAGGGTACCAATAAGTACCACCTGTCGACAAGAACAGTCATTTGAGGGCTTTCACACAAAACGAGCCATGCACTGAAAGCCCCATCTAAGGTAACACCCCAACAACAAGCTGTTAAACAACTAATGGTCCAGTATGCTACTTTATTTCCTGAGAGTGCCCACATTCTTGTGGTCAGCTATATAAAGCTTTCTGAAATTCACAAGAGAGAGTCATGTGTACAATCTGTGTGAAACGTTTTGTACAAACACTTAATTTCAACTTCATCTTTAGCCATCAACGTGCAGATGGATGCAGACATTCCTTTATTTCACCATTTCCATATAAAATGTCTTTGTTCAAAAATGTGAAAAAAAAAATGAGGTAATAACTGATTGTGGACTGAAGTAAATGAAGGAAAAAATAAAAGGAAGAATAAAAATGTAATCAGTCATTTGAGTTCAGTGCAAAAGACTGTAGTAAAAATATTTCAACTATAAATAATTAAGACAGAAAGGACACCGGATCACACAAGCAAAACTGATTTTTACTTCAGGCTGCAGCTACCTATAACACCACCATCATTAGTAAAAAATAATGTTTAGATGCAAAATAAAATGGTGTGCCCACTAATGAAATCTGTCAATGTTAAACTGCACATATGTGTTTGTAAAAAGAAAATTACACATAAATTAATAACAACATGAAACACGATCCACACACTGTTTATGCATCTGGCCCTGCTTATTTCAACATCTCCCCCTACCTCTCCTTCTCCTCGTTGATGTACTGTTTTAGATATCACAAAGATGTGAACACAAATGAGTGTACAGCTTAAAAAGAGGCTCATGATAACAGAAAAAGAGGTTCTCCAGAGTTGGGAACATTCAGGATGGTGTCTTGAAGAGCGCCTTCATACAATCTGTCTATTGTGGGTGGAAAAAGACTGAGAGGAGGGAGAGGATATCGGAGCCAGACAGGGGAGAGAAAATTGCCTGTAGCGTTGTGGATGTAATAGGGGAAGGCACTGATGCGTTTCCGCCAGGCTAGTCTGGTCACCGGGGAGCTTCTGTCTTCAGCGTTAGCCGCTCACTCTCAGCGGCCTGAAACTTCTCATCCTGCTCCTCCTTGCTTTCTCCTTAGTTTTCCAGTTTTCACTGCTTTAACTCTGCCTAAGGTAAATATAACCACAGCCTCTAGAGAGTGGGTGGTTGTACGTTTTCAGCTTGATGGGGAGTTTGCGGCGTGTGTGTATGTGGTTTTTCTAACGCCCTTCTGCAGAGGGCCATCTCTGTCAAGCTAAATCAGCTTGCTTGCTGTGTGCCTGTCTCTGCTGGGCATCTGCTAATGCCTGCTCAATTACATCCAGCCCTAGCTCTGGTTAGAGAGGCAGACACAGAACACAGCCTGTTTGTGGGGGGCGCGGGGTAGACACCTTTGAAGTACTGTGAAACCACCACAAGATACATAGTAGAACATGCTAGGAGGAGAAGATAAATACATTTGTACAGTGCACCCTGGTTTAACATCCTCAGGGGAGGAAGAGGATGTATCGACACATTATTGTGTGTGTGTGTGTGTGTGTGTGTGTTCACAGAAGGGGTGGAAGAGTTTGGCATAGTTACACCACCAAGCAAACCTTCAGTTTGTGTGACCTGTACTTCACTGTAGCTCTGGTTCATTAGGCCCAGCCAGGCTGGATCCCAGGGGACTCTGTTAATTACACCGCTTAGACTTCTTGGTGGGCTCAGGGAGGATCCTCTCACACAGCAGGAGGGCCCACGTATTCATGTGTTTGTGCATCATGTTGGACCATAAACACAAGTCAAACTTCAGGAAATCAAGGAGATTTGAATAACAAGAAGCTTGTTGCCTTGTGGTTTGGTCTGAAAAGTGTTTTGTTAAGTAAACTTAGCATGACTGACTACCCTGATCTCATTCCCAGAGTGTGTGTCATGATATTCTATAACAAACTAGAGACTTTCACCACTGACACCTTTCCAACCTCCTAATCTGGACTCTCAATGTGCAACAGGCTAAAATGACACTGTGCATATCTCTGGGGTGGCAAGTGGCACATCATATCGCAGAGGGTTAAATACTGCTGTTGGAACATCTGATAATGTGACGGTCACCCTCATCCAACCTAAAATTATTTCCACTAACTAGTCTTCAGGAATACTTCTCCAAGCCTTTTCAAAAGACATTCAAAGCTCCGTATTGGATGTTCCTGCCTTCCACTCTGTTCTCTTTCACCATTTAAGTATTACTGAGGTCCAGGCTCTGGGGAGGCCAATCCATGACTGATGATGTTCCACTGAGTGTTTTTCTATCTACATATACTTTTACTGGATTGTTTGAAGAAAAATTAAACAACTGCCAGTCAGGCAAAAGATAATATTGCATGATGGATACATATCTCACTTTTCTACATTCATAATTCCAAACATATCCCTGACCACTGGCTGAAATGCAGCTCAAACCATGACAGAGCCTCCAACATGTGATGCACTCACTGTTTCACCTGACTCCCTCTGAACAGAGTGACAGAAATTTGAACTACATTTCTGAAATCTGGAGTAATCTCTCCATAAAACCATTTCCAGTCCACTTATTTTGTAATGTGGCACACCTCAGCCTTTTCTCCGTTTGCCTTCCTTAAGAATGGTTTCATGACAGCTACCCTCCCACTGAGGCCATTTCCGATGATGCTTAGGAACACCAGATAGAGAGAACAACTAAGTTTTAGATTCATCTCTCAAGTCCTGTGTAAGGTCTCTGTTGGATTTTTTTTTCCTGTTTCTGAAAGACATGAAAGATACAATTTAACATTGGTTCTTTCCTAAGTTTTATAGAACTATAATTCATAGGTTAGTGTTTTATATTGTTAAACCTAGATAGAAAAACAGTCAGTGGAACACGACCTCCTCAGAATCTGGACCTCAATAATAACGAGCACTTGGAACATGAGGCAGGAACAACAACCAAAAATCTGACAAAGACTGGAGTGACAATAAGTGAAAAAGCAGCCGATATCCAAACTTTCAAAGAGCTTCAGAAAGTTGGAGAACTATCGCTCACAACAACTTTGATGTAACGTGAAAAAATACAATGAAGTCTGACATTTTTGAAAAGAAAAGAAAAAAAGGGGGACCTGAAGACTTTTGCACAGTGCTGTAATCTTTGAAACCCATTTAGCAGCTTCTTACCTTTATTTTGTCTCTGGAGGAGCATGTTGGAGTTTCGTCTTTCCTGAATGTTTTGAGTAAACCGTTTCATTCCAAACGTGTGAATGCAGTTACTGACACATTTGTAGAAGTGCAAATGGGATAAATTACATTTTAGGGTGAATCTTTCACACCCCCCACTGTTTATTAGATGTATAGAGCGTGCTGTTTCTTTTTGATTATCACCTTTATGAAAAGTCTAACTAGCTGAATAATTTATGAAGATGTTGAAAAAACACCAGACAAAAACACACGCTCACAGTCATTATCACACTGTGGCTCTTTTTCCACCTTTGAATAATACGTGTGTTGTTTGTTTTATTGAAATTGTGATCTAGTTGAGTTATTTATTTGCTTTTGTTCCTCCATTCAGCCTACAGCTTGCTCTCAGCAAACATGTTTGGGGCATTAATTTTTTTATCATCACACTTACTAATTAGCCTTTGCACACTAGTTGTTTGTCTTTAGCTCAGTTATCTAGTCATCTCCAAGCTTTTTCCATTTTTTACTGGACAGTGCTGATTAGTTTATCATATCATAACAGCTTCTTTTTTTCTGGTCCAGCTCTCACTTTATTGTGCAGTAACCACAAACCCACAACTGGCTCAACATCAGCATCATCAGAGTGTTTGACACTGAGTCGGTGCGTCGACGTATAAATGAGGTTGACTTTAATGCTGTTGCTCCGGCTTACAATTCCAAGTCAGCCCAGGCAGGTAATGAAATGATGTGAAGCTGCGATTCCTCCAAAAATACACCAAACCTGTTTCACAAACGACACGCACAACACGATTCTGTGCCGTGATCAACAGTGAATATTCAAATGATTGCTGTAAATAGATGACTAAATTAGAAATCAGACCTGAAGAAACAATTTGTGATAATGACAAGCTCCTTCAAAAGACCACAGCATGCCTGCCTTCCTCTGAATCTTGACAGCCTTTCTTCACATCTCAGTCTCCTGACAAGGCTTTGTACGCGGCTTGTCACCTCAAATATATCTGCTACTGCTATTTTCTGCACCCCCATCTGCAATTCCAGCCTCCGTGTTTGTCCCAGAAAAGCACTGTTAACGTTAGATTTCATCAGGCAACCATTTCCTGGTTGATCAGGTGAGCTTGGTCCCAAACTCAGGACTCATAGCCACGTGTGCTTTTCATTCCCTCGTTCCTGAATTGTGTCCCGTTGACATTACTGATCGTTAGTGCAACTTAGTGATGCTAATTCCTGCTGATGGTTTCTTCCTTTCGGCTTCGTCGTAGCCTGATTATGCCAATCACGGCGTCTAACGAGTGAAGAACGTGAACTGCTGGCAGCTCAATATGAAAGCAAGCTTTTATTTACTTATTTATTTTCCTTTTACCATAAATTAGCTGAATATGTATTAACACTTTGGAGCGCAGAGGACATTCTGTGAGCTGAACAATTTATTATACTATAGTTTTCAAGAATGACTCAGTGTCTGTCAAAATGCAATGTTCAAAAAGATTATTGTATTTTAGTTTAACTATACTGAGTGTATTTCCTTTAAAAATGCCCTTAAAAGCATCAACACCACAAACATGTGTGAGACCAACTCTCCAAATACTAAACAGAGGAACTTCAATTCTTCCTGCTGCACAGCTGAACTCTGAATATCACACTGCTGCTATAAAAACTAAAAACTTTTTGTTGAGTTGTTGCTGAATGAACAATGCAGAACGCTGTACAAGATTATGATCTATATTAACTGATAAACGTGTGTTAAAGGTTCACTATGATCAATGATCATCAGTATGTCCTTTGCTGTATTCCAGTCTTTAGACTGCCTACCTGAACCTAACCACGACAGCTTTAAATGACTTTTAAAAACATTAGTCTGTTGTACAGTTTCTATGAAGGGTTGATGTTATTAGCTTGACATGTTGGCCATTTTAATATGTGTAGAGCTGTAATAACTAAAGATACATAAAGATAATGATCTGAACCATGAAGATATGGGAAAGAGTCGTTGAAAAAAAGAGTTGTGATGATCAGTGAGCCGCAGTTTGGCTTCATGGTGAGAAAGAGCTCCACAGAGATGTATGTTTGCTGTGAGAGAGGCATAGAGAAGCTCCAGTCTTTGTGGATCTAGAGAAAGTATAAAATAGGGTGCCAAGAAGAAGTTAATGAGAAATGATCTGTTTTTGGAGCCAGGCTGAAGAGGGCACTAGAGGAACTAGGAGGTTACCACTGTGGTCATCAGTTTCTTATACTGTACAAACTGAAGGAAAGGTATAGAGGAAATGGGTGCTATCATTTTACATTAACAGCATGTTTAAGATTTATTATATCACCACCCAGTTTATGCAGCCACGCTAAATTAACTGTTTTGGTAATTATCAAAGTATTTTTTTAAAGGAGTTTGTCGTTGTTAGTGGTCTACCACTATGTGCAAGCTCTTTAATGAATTTATTGCTGAATGCTAAAGTATAATTATTGTTATCCATGAAGTTTAAATGTTCTTTTTTACAAAAAAGCAGAAAAAATATTAAAGAACATTATTATTCTTATTAAGATGTAACATTCCAGGTATTTACTTTGCATTTTCATTCCTGAATAGAAAAATAGATTTTAGTGGTTAAATGTTCTGCTTGATTCATTTCTCAGTTTTCAGAGTCGTCCAGTCTGCAGGCTCAAAGTTGGGTAGATTTTTTTCCTTATAAATAACAGCATTTTTTTTTCTTTTTAAGCTTTTGGTATATTTTTTAGAAATAACTGTGTTTTTATGACAGGTAGTCAAACAGTTTGTAAAGCACTGTACATCATCCTGGCAACAAAGTGCTTGAGTGGTTAGGACTGTCATCTCACAACAACAACAACAAGGTCCTGGGTTTTTTGAACTTGTATGTTCTCTCTGGCTTCCTTCCACAGTCCAGGGGCAATTCTAACTTGGCTGTTGTGACAATGAACGGCTGAATGTTTCTCTATGTTAGTCCTGGTGACCTTTCCACTGGTATAGGCTCATGTTCACCTGTGACACAGATTTATAAGTGGAGGAAAGTGGAAGCATGGCTAGACATCATCTACAAGTCTGGAACACGTGACACTGAAGTCTAGTTTCAAATTATGCAGAGGTGTGCTTCCAAATGTGACCACACATTGGTGGTTCGCACAGAGTGATTTATTTTGTTAGATTAAGACCGTACTCTAGATAAATGTGGTGTAAACTTTAAATGTTTAAATTACAAATTAAAGTGTAGAAATAAGTGGCTGTGCCTGTTTCTGCACTATTTGATGCATTTGTCCTTCTTATGTCTTTGTTTAGGTTTCTTACATTTTGTCACCTGTTTGGTTGTAAATTAGGAATCTAATGATGAAGAGAGTTGAATATTGTACACATCACAAAACAGCTTCAGCAATATTTGTTATTTTTGATACTGACTGTATGAAATTCAGTACAACCCTCTTAAAAGGGATTTTGTGAGCATAAGACGATTTCTAATTTGAAAAGTCTGACATCATGCCCGTGTTGATTATGTCTGTGATAATTATCCACATGAATCGTCCCCTGAACACTAAGTTAGAAGTGAATTTTATTTTATTTAAATGAATATCGCTTTAAATAAATCACATTTTCATGACCGTAATATCAAATCATCAGTCCGTGATGGATAGATATATCACATTAACCATTTAGTCATCCCATTAACTTACCAATTTAAATGAACTAATTCTGGTAAGATGGGTGGTCAGTGACCCAGACAGCATTATACCAGAAGCTCATTGATGGCTACCAAAGGTGTATATCTATGGTACGTCAAAGGACGCTTAACCAGTTGTATTTGAGCCTGGATGTGCACTTTTGACTCTGTGTGGATAAGTGAACTTTATCACAAGGTCAAGATCAAATTTATTTATATAGCACATTTCCAGACAGACAATGCTGCACAAAAGGCTTAACAACATACAAATGCCATTAAAAAGAAACAATATAAAACAAAGATAAGACAATAAGAGAATTAAAACAATAACTAAGACTATTAAAATAAGACCAAAATGCTTGGGTCATAGTGTGTTAAAAGCCAGAGCATAAAAATGTGTCTTTAGTAGCGATTTAAATTGATCAAGTGTTTGTGCAGATCTAATATTTAGGGGGAGACTATTCCAAAGTCTGGGACCTGCCACAGAGAAGGCTCTATCGCCACGAGATTTGAGACTAGTCCGTGGGATGGAAAGCATTAATTTTGAGCTGGACCTCATGGTTTTTCCTGGAGCATAAACAGAAAGGAGCTCAGACAGGTAAGAAGGGGCTCGGGCGTTAAGTGACTTAAAAACAAAAAGTAAAAGTTTAAATTGGATCCTGTAGGAGACAGGAAGCCAGTGTAGGGAGGCTAAAACTGGAGATATATGATCTCTCCGTTTGGTACCAGTTAGCAGGCGAGCAGCCGCATTTTGAACCATCTGAAGATGATTAGGGAGGCCTGGTTGAGACCAAAATACAATGAACTGCAGTATTATTTTTATTTTTTAACTTGTTCAATGTATCATTTCTGGCATGTCAAGTGTACAGCACTTTGTGTTCAGCTGGGGGCTGACCTGAAAGTGCTATATAAATATATTGCTTGCTTGCTTGCTAGTCCAATCTGCAGGTAAGGAAAAGGTGAATGACACGTTCGAAGACGTTAACCGGGAGGTATGGCTTTACCTTGGCTAGCTGTCTTAACTGAAAGAAGCAGGATTGGACTACTGTACTCACCTGCTTATTCAATTTAAAGGAACCATCAAGGTAGACACCGAGGTTTTTTATATGTGTTTTACAGTAGGAGGAAAGGGGCCCCAGAGTGCTATCGACGTGATTATTAACAAAGTTGCCAAAAATGACAACTTCAGTTTTATTTTCATTTAGCTTTAGAAAATGTAAGGACATCCACTGTTTGATGTTGTCAAGGCAGCGTAATAAAAGCTGGGGACGGTCTGATCCTACTTTTAAAGGCAGATAAATCTGCAAATCATCAGCAAAGCAGTGGAATGAAATGTTTTACCGCGAGAAGATGGAACCCAATCCCACATAGCAAAATTGGTATGGCCCAGATCAGAATCAGAATCAGAATCGTGTTTATTGGCCGTGTATATGCACAGACACATACAAGGAATTTGGTTCCGGTAGATGGTGACTCTCAAGCACAGCATTG
>VUQG01041221.1:0-31560 GCA_015106755.1 Etia nguti | reverse complement strand
TATGCACTCCATACTGTATATAAATGCCACTTGTTTTGCACATTTCCAACTGCCAACCTCTGTATATTTTATTTTATTGTTTATTCTATTGTATTTAATTTTTAAAATATATATATATATATACACACACACACACACACACACACACAGATATACATATTTAGTATACACATTCAGCAATGCACATACACTCTTATATTGTACATATATCTATTCATATAATTCTCAGATTTCCATTCTTATATTTTGCTTTGTTCCTGTTCCTTGTATTTTGCACACCTCTGTTGCTTGTGAAGCTTGCACACAAGAATTTCACTCGCATGTGCTGTACCAGTGTACCTGCACATGTGATTTGACAATAAAAGTGATTTGATTTGATTTGATTTGATTTGATTTGATGAAAATCAGAAATCCATTATCTAAAATGATTAGAACATACAGTTGATCTCTTGGTCTAGTTCATTAAACATAACCACAATCAGGTTGTAGCATTGACTAAGAAACTGATAAGTCATCGTTAATGCTAGTTAAGTCATATTTTTTCCAATTGTGGTCAGAAGTTTACACACACTCATCATGGGCGTGGGCATCATGGGCACTTGTGGTTCAGGCTTAATTCTGGCTGGATATTTGGCCACTCTTCTTAGCAGAATTGGTAGAATTCATTTAAACTGATTTCCCTGGCGTGGACCCGGCTTTTAAGCACAATCCAAGCATTTTTAATAAGGTTAAGGCTGAGGCTGAGGGAGCGCCAGTCCAGAAGCATAATGTTAGCCTGCTTCATCCATTCCAAAACCAGTTCTGAAAGGGTGTTTGGGCTCATTGTCCTCCTGAAACATCCAGCTGCCTTTAAGTTTAGTTGTTGAGTTGAATCAGAGGTGAAGAATTTGGAGGTACTCCCTCCTCATCAGTCTAACCATTGTGCGCAATATACCAGTACCACTGGCAGCAAAACAGCCCCAGAGCATGATGCTACAACCATCATGCTTGATATTAGGTACAATGTTTTTAGGTCATCTTTACTCCTCCAAACATACCTCTTGTCACTGCAGCCAAATAACTCCGTCGGGGGGGGCATGATTAAACGATGGCTACCTGCTGTCGGACCATAATTCCCTGGCACTGCCCCCTGAACCCGCTGCCCCATCCCTCCTCTGTAGCTGAGCCACAAACCACACCCCGCAACAACTTCTATTTTGTTTTACAATTTTTAGAGATAGTAGTGAAAACAGATGTCATTTCAAAATGTATAATAAAAGATTAGACATAAAGATCATGTTAAAGAACATGTAACACAGGTACTTTTTGTTTTCAGACATAAATATAATAAAGTACAATGAGACACATTAAAATGAAGATTAAGAATGAGTAAATACATATAATGCGTAAATCGGATGTACAATTTTATTAACAATAAACAGTAATTAATTGGACCGCACATAATAAAGATGATTTCATCTGTTTGATCATTTTTAACAATTTGGGCTTAGAAACACTATGTTTACTCATTTTTATTACCAGCAACATTTAAATATGTTGTCATGATAACTTCTTCCTGTTTTGTCTGTGTTAAATGATTCTTGAAGAAAATTTGATCTTTTACTGAGCTGAACACATAAGAAGTTAATAAAAACCATACTGAGTCACTTCTATGTTTCCATATAGTTATTTATTATATACAGCTATAGGTTATTTGGCAGTTGTGAGGATATGGTGAAAAGTTGGCAAAATATCTTGATTTGACTGTGATTTGTGGCGTGCGCAGCGGTCAGTGAAACAGTAGGGAGATCACTCTTCCCAGGGACTCATGTCAGTATCAATGGCCACACAGTTGTACGCAGCATAGCGCAGCTTCTCCTCACAAACTTTCGCACTGCAGGACAAAACAAGGGAATAGAGGAAAGGATACAAGACAATAATGTAACAGTGCTGTCAACGTTAACAACTGCTTAATATTCTTTAAGAGATTTAACTTCCTTTAGTTCTGTAAAAACAAAAACTGGTGACGGTTAATGTGCATCATTAATAACAGTGCACATTAAGCACATGGGGTTGTTGTACCTTGGATAGTTGGGTAGATAAAGGGTGCTAGAACATGTGGAGGACTGTGGAAGTGCATCAGTCGTTTCAGAGCTGAATCAAGAAAAACAAAAACAAAAACAAATTACAGCCACTGTTTTTGTAATCAAATCTAAATCAAATTGTAGTCAAATAATAATAACTACGCACACTTGAACTCACCCTTGTTTGTCAGGAAAGACGTAGATAGGCGCAGGAAGACGACTTCGACCGGTTACAAACCTCAGAAACCGGCTGCGATCCTCTGAGGACAGAAATCAAGAATATCAGTCACTGAGTCAAAATCTGCACTTGAATAATGCAGGTATAAATAGAATATGGCATCCTTACATAAACCTAGATTGCAGGGCTCTAGACTAACTTTTTGCCACGGTTGCACTGGTGCGCCTAACTTTTTTTCTTAGGCGCACCAGCACAAAAGTTAGGCGTACCCAAATTTTTCAACCGCATTTCTATAATCCATTCGATTCCGATTCACAAGGTCCCGATTCGATTCGATTCAATTTTGCCTCAGACATTTATTAGTACTGAAACATGTGAGACTTCATCAGAATTGTGAGCATCACAGCAGATGCCTTTGTGTCAAAGTAACTGAGGATAAAACACAGAAAAACATGAAGGAGATTTTCCTGTCCTGGCTTTTTATAGCAGATAACCTTAAAAATATTCTGCAATTTTGCATAGTTTTAAAAAGTTTAAATTTCTTCAGTATTGAACAGCAGAAATGAGGCTTTCTTGTCCGAGGTCATTTAAGTATAAACAAACAAAAAAAAAAAGACAGTGGCCGACAGCGCTGTAAACAACGGTAGACTGGTGGGTGATGAGCGAATGAATAATGCAGAAAACAGAGATTTGAGATGGCAAACTGTTCTTGAAGTACACAGAGAGAGAGAGCTGTGCATGAAGTGTGATTTTATCGTGGTGGAAGCCAAACAGCAAAAGTCAGAGTGAATTAATGACGACATTTATCAAATGTGAAGCGTAGTTTGGATCTTCTTTTGCTGCTGGTTCAGTGAATTTTGGTTGGAGAGAGACAAAACCTGCAGCTCAGAATCTAGCCAATTTGGTCGCAAATGCGACCAAATTGGTCACACTCTAGAGCCCTGGATTGTATATGAAAGATAGACATAGTCACCGTGACACCAGCCACTAGTGTTACACTGGTGTTTTGAATTCAAAGTAATGAGATAACAATTTGTCAGTCACACTGTAAAACATACTCTGCTTTATCCTTCTTTCTGAATGCAGAGGGGACCATAATTCACAAAATAAACCCCATGTTTTATTCAGTAAGACTGGAAAATAGAGACTGAGACCATAAATTCATCATGAAAGAGTGAACCGAGCTCATGGACGAAGAATGCTAAGGTTTATTTTTCCATCTTATACAACCCGTCTTCTTCTTAATGCCAGAGGTTCTGCCCCCTGCTGGTCATTACAAAAAATGGCAATTTAAGGCATTTCTCCATTGGCTACATTTTTCGGACCCAAAAGCTTTATCTGTCTTTTATATCTGGCCATTGGTGCAGAGTTTATGTTGTGAAAGCCATTTACTACTTTGTAAAATGGGACAAAATAAACAGTGAACTCACCATTGGTGAAGTTTGTCAGCGCCTCCCATAAGTACTGCACTCTAACGTCACTTTGTTCCAGGTCCTCATAACGTGCTGGTGGGGAGAACAAAAGATTACAGTGGTTTTGGTTACTTGCAGCATTTTGTGACTTAATACAGCTTGGACCTTATTACTTCACCTTAACTTGTACCTGAACAGAAACAACATAAACGACAGAAAAACATCTCAGCCCTCATTTCTGGTCAAGGACTTGAAAGGAACATGGATAAAACGAAGTTAGGAAAAGTCCCACAAGAGGTCAACCTCTTTTTGTGTTTTTAAAGCTACGCCAAGTCCACTTGTGGAAAAGGCACCACATGCATACGTGGGTGTACTGAAACATACATACAATAAATTTGAAAACATAATAGATACCACTGCTAAAATTAGACTCAGGTTAAACTAAGCTAGAATTTTATTTTAATTTATCCACTTCCAGTTGTGTCTTGGATAAATTACTTGCAAATTGTCTCATTTCACTTCCTTAATTATGAGAGAAAAATGTCTGCTTATTGTCAAAGTCAGTTAAAATACCGGTCAGACACTCACTGAGTCGCTTCAGAGCTTCCACAGTGATCTCTGGGTCTCCACATATTTTCTTTTCCACTTCCTGCCAGGTGAGCAGGTCCAGCACTGCCTGAGGAACCACCTTCAGCAGTCCCGTCTGTATGGCAGCAATCTTTAACACACGTGTACAAACTACTAAAACAACCACCACACTCACTGGAGTTGTTTACAAAGAGTAGAATTAAAGAGTAAAAGAAATACATGTAATTCCAATATAGGTGAAGCCCACCTGCTGTCTGCTCTCCTCCATCCGAGCTTTCTGCACCAGGCGGATGAACTCGCTGCGGTCCTCATAGCGAACTGACACGTTACTGCCACCGGGGATCAGTTCCACCATTGAGCCATCCGTTAGCAGAGTGGTGTAGACCAGCTCATCCCCAAATCGGAACTCAAATGTCTCCTGGTCCATGTTCTCAATGGCCTCCAGAAGGTTTACCTGAACACATGTTCACAGTGAGGCAATAACCAGGAAAACAACTCATCCAATCTGTTAATTCCTTCTAGATTTTAATTTTAATGCAGAAATAGAAAAAAACCCAAAACACTGCATGTAACAAATGTAATCGATCAACAAACTGTAGGAGCAAATAAATAATTAATTAAAAAGCAGTGACAATGACAATTCTTGCACTTTTATGAAACACAGTCTGCAGAGACTTCTCTTCTTTCAAAGTTTTGACATTTAAATTACACCACCATGTAAATGTAATGATTTGAATATCCTCACCAGTACAGAGTCTACTGCAGCAAAGTCTTTACTCCAGCTCACAGCTTCCCCAATCAGCTGCTTCCACACAAGCCCTGGAAGAGCCAAAACCTGCAGGAGTGGACACACAGCAAGTCTGAAAAGTCAAATATCTACAACTAATAAATATTTACAATGTTAATTATCTACATTTTGTTCAGTGAAATAATTTAATAAAAGCATTACATTGTTGTTAAAACCACATAAATATTCTTACACTTCTTATAAAGTTGCAAACAGTCTACAAAAGACTCACCAAGAAATCTTTCCCTCTGAGAGCAGCACCCATCAGCTGACCGATCCACTCGTACTTGTGGAACTCTTTACAGGAAGGGGTGGGAACGTAATAATCTCTGGCCTCGAAGTCGCCCTGACAGACGAGCAAAAGGCACTTTTAGAACAGCAGTGAAATCCACTCTGATCCCGACAGCACATAGGCAGCAATGGGATAGTGACTACCTGGTTGGATGTCCGGGTGAAGAACGGGAGAGGCATGGGACACTCGGACGAGCTGGGGCAAAGCTCCTCCGACATGTCTGCGAGGCTGTCCCGAAATCCACCTCCTTGGTCGATAATTCCCTCTGCAATGAACTTGCATTCCCACCACTGGTCATAACGAGCGGGCCACCTGAAGGATCAAAAAGGCACACTGGAGATTCAGATTTTAATCCTCGAGTTATAAAAGACATAAATATTGGACACAAGAGGCTGATAAAATGCACACCTGTAATCTAAAGTTTTCTCAAACTTGTCTGACGGCTTGAGACCCTCATACACCTGCAAGAGGAAAAATAAAGCATCTGAATTATTGCACACCTCCCCCACACACTGAATTTTAGGCTTCCTTCTGGTCCCTACCTGGTTGAAGACGGCGTTCTTGCAGGTTGGGTCCAGAGACGGGTTGTCCCTGTGCTCCATGGCCAGACGTCGGTTAATGTAGAGTCGAGGCATGAAGTTTGGCTTACTGGTCTCAGAGTCTTTCAGGCACTGAGTGATGAGGGCTGAGCGGCGCTTGGACAGCAGCAAGAACTGCTTTATGCTCTAAAGGGCACCAAAAGACACATGTTATAAAGAAACAAACACAAAAATAACAAACATACAAGGTGAAGCTTAATCATGTAAGCTTGTATTAATCTCTTTAATAAATTTGTGGTTGCTCATAAAAAATAAATAGGGTATCATGAACTTGTTTTTATGAACACTGGAATTCAAAATCGAAAAAGGCATCGTAGTCAAGCACAAGCATAAGCCCTAGTTAATGCTTTCTGTTGTGCACAGATCATAAATTACATGTTAAAAGCTTTAGGATGACTCACTTTGATCTGGTTGAAGGTACCCAGGCTGTAATCCCAGGCTGGCACTAGGTGCGGGAGCGCGCTGTCCAAAAGATTGATAAACCTGCAGACAGAAAGAAATACAAACTGGAAACACCTTCTGTTTACAGATAACATGGACAATCAGAACACTTTGTCTTGAGGGTAAAGACCTGAGAAGTTGAAGAAGGATATTTTTTCCAAGCCCGAAGACAAATATTTAGTTCTGTAAAAAGTACATGGGGCACAACGTTCACCGACCTACCTCTGGATAACTAACGCTCTGCGGTACAGGATGTCTGGTGGGGTGCCCTGCAGACGTGGGTAGCGGACGAGGTTAGAGGACTGGAAAACATCAGCGTTCAGACCCAGGTCCCTCTCGCAGGATGACTTAATCTTCAAGCCTCGGATCCGCACATCTATTCCATCCTCTGTAAAAGCCAACATGAGGGGAAAAGTGTTGCTTTATGTTCAGTGCAAAAGCTCCTGCAGAGGCATTCAAACAGAAATCAGCTAGTTTGACACAAAAACATATAAAAGTTCTGACCTCTGCATTCCTCGATCCGAATCTCAATAACTGGCAAATGGGAAGTCATATCCTCAAGCACACACACTTCTCCAATCAGATTGCTAGAAACATAAAAGTAAAAGTACATAAATGTACAGTATAAACTGTAATCTGAATTATGCATTCATTTTTTAATTTTTATTTTTTTTTTTAAATTGCAAACTGTAGTAGTAATCTCATTTGACGAAACTTACTCATCTATGGTAACGTCACTTAGCTTCTTTAGGTTGTCTCCTTCTCCTCCAAATACTGTGACTCTTTTGGGCATGTAGTTATCATCCGTTGAGTCCACAGTCAGTATCAGCTTACTAGTGCACAAAACAGGACATTAAATAAAATATTGAGACTTCAGCAGCTTATCAGTGAAACAAAAAGAGACATAAAGTGCTTCACATTTTTAAATGTCAAATATAGCAACTTTACGTGATGATTATACCATCATAGCGATTCAGGTATAAACCCAGACCAGTTATTATCAAACTTCTTACTTTAGAATCCAAAAACATTATATTCATACCATTATATATACTAATATTAATATATACATTATACCATTTACAATACAAAATACTGCATGTGGAAAATTTTACATTACAGTTCATCTTAATGATCTTGTTGTCATAGTCACTAAAAGCCATGTGATTAACTGCCTAGCCCTAACAATGCACTGTCCAAGCCTCTGACTTTATTCTTCTTCAGCTTTGCTAAATTGAAGTTCAAACACTTAGTTTTATAGGCTGCTATTCATTTCTTCTTCTTATTTTTTTGTGTTTTCTTACTTGACCACAGTGCCTTTCTTCATGTGCAGGCGGATCCAGTGTTGGCCCTGCATGCCGTCGCTCTCCCAGTAAGTTTCAACGTCGCCATCTGTCAGGCAGCTCGCCCCCCCGCTGGGATCTTCCTGTAAGCAAATATCAAGGTTTGATGAGTGGACTGAATTCATAAACATGCCCATTTAAATTCATAAATACACACATATTTGTCATGTATGTTATGCCAGGCTGTCTATCATGATGGTCACTGGGTCAAATTAAAGTCATAAAAACTTCTCAGATTAATCTAGTTTGCTGCCTTTCACTGCATGTGTGATGACATCAGAAAAGAGGTCCTATGGAACTACACTGAGAACGCCAATCCATGTTTAGCCATGTTTAAAAAGAAAACAATCCCACAAACATAAATAAGACCCCCCGAAAAAAACTAACAAACTAACAAAAAAAAAACATTGCAATGACACTGTGCAGTTATTATTTGATTGTAACACAATGCTTCATCAGTGTCCCACAGTGAAAACTAGATGTTCAGGTGTCAACACAAAGCCACAATCTTCCAAGGAGTGGACCCAGTTTCTCATTCAGAATACACCTAGTATGACAGACATAAACCATCTAATTCAATTGGCTAATAAACATAACTAGCAATTATGTCACATCCTTACAGACTAGTTAATAATATTCTAGTTAGCTTAACATGACATCACAAACTAAAATCCTCATTTCCATTTGTTATACTTAGAAAGATTTAGACTGTTTGACATGAGATTTAAAATCAGTCGATGCGAGTTTCATTTGTGACGAGGGCTTAATTTTGCTCACCGAGCATGAAGACACATCGATGCTGGTCACACACTGCTTCACACTCCCCAAGTTCTCGTCCTCTTTTCCTATGTGATCGTAGAAGTAATGCACGAGGTCCTCATCACATTCATATGTCCAAGTAGGAGGAACATACCTGAAAGAGTTCAACTGAGCATTAATTGCATTCATTTTAAAATCTGCTGCACCAGAAAACTCAACTTTCCATTTTAACTTTGCACGGACAGACTCACCTCAGCTTCTGGACGGCAGCCACATCACACTCTGCGATTTTGGGTTTCTCGCCAATGTAAAGTGCATTCTCCACATCCACCACTTGTTCCCACCTGTTGCAGGGTTTGTGGTCGTAGCCAAAGAGCTGCTGCTGCCTACTGACAGTCTCTGGTGACTCCACGGGTACCAACCTGTCGCCTCCCTCGGTGTGTTTACACACGAGGATCCAGCCTTCTTCCAATTCTTGGCCTGGACGGTGCTCCTCCAGCTGCTCCTGGGAACAGACATGGATCAACTGGTCAACATTTGCTTTCTTACCAAATTTACAATAATTGAGAACAAACAATTGAACCTATAATACCTTTTTCAAGTCCCATATTTTAAATTTTGTGTCACAGTTCATAAAAAGTCTTATTTATCTTGTACACAAAGTTCATCCACTTTCTGAAACACCCCTATTTCACTTTTTCACTTTCACCTTTTTTCCTGAATGGCTTCCCCTTTTGCAACCAGAGGGGTTTGAACAGCAGGTATGAGGAGCTGCATGTCTGAGATATCATTAGGGATATCAGCTCTCTATGACCTCATACGGAGCCAAGAGCTGAAAAACTGCCTGAAATAGTTTTATTTGATGCCAAATACAGGAATATAATTCCTGTAATATAATTCCTGCATATAGGAATATAATTCCTGTATTTGGCTTACATTAATTATTTGTATGTAACAAAGCCCGTTAGTTCAAACTTTAACCACAATAGGCATGTGCACCATAATTGTAAAAGCATATATATGACACTAAATAAAGAATTTTTGTACACTGTGTTCAGTCTCTGACTTTACAAAACAGGAATAAACACAACTCATGAAGTAACAGACCTACAAGTATAATTGATAATGGCACTGGTATCAATAAAATTTAAGAATTATTTAAACCCCTGTATATGCTGACCATACGTTGACATGTTTTCACACTGGTTCTTATCATTTCTTTTTATCTGTTGTGCATATTTTATTTGACACCTGTGCAGTTCAGCTTTTAATTGTAAAATCTGCGGTGCTTTTTGAAAGTCCTTATTCTGTATTTAATGTAGAGTTGAACCATTCTGTCTTAGATTTAAATTTTCCTGATGGTCAAATGACATATGGGTGATGTACAATGAACGCAACACATGAAAGAAATGCAAATGAAGATCATAACTGTGCATTTGGAGGGGGATTTATATTGAAGTTTGAATTGAATTAAATTATAATAAATAAATAAAAAAACATTTAGATGTTAATAATGACAATGTTTGTGCAAGGTTTATGTCAGATTAACCTGTTTGTTAAGAAGGAGTTAGGGTACAACATGGTATATAGTTATACACTGCAATCATTATAATAAAGATTATTATTGCTGTAATAGAATTTGGCAAAAATATATAAACCTCTCTCTCCAACTCAGTTGCTCAAATTCTATTAATGATTCATCATTTTACAGAACCCTTATTGATTGTGACAAGATCACTTGTTTTTATGGGATCACTAGTTAAACCTAATGCATATCTTTGAATGAAAATCAGTGTATACATGAGAGGATCCTAATATGATATCACAAACTAAAATCTTCAGTCTCATTTTTCATTCATAAAAAAACTGTTTGATATAAGAACTGGAATCAGTTCATGTGAGTTTCATTTGTAAAGTGGGTCAAATTTTGCTAATATGTACCTAATATGTTAATTTGCAGCTCCATACTTTTATTCTTGGACCCTTTTAGAGTCGTGAGTTCAAAATAATCTTTATGTTCTACTGGGCCTTAGCAAAGCCAGTCTGAGTGCTTTTAGGCTCACCGGATTATCGGACCTTATTATCTGAAACTTATTTAATATGAGCATCCACCACTGTAACAGTGTGTAAAGTGTATTTATCATATTAAAGACAGAATAAGGTAAATGATTTGGTTGAGTTCAGTTTTGTAGCTTAAAAAAAAACTCCCGAACAAAGCATAACTTTGATTTTTACATGGTGTAATTACAAGGATTAAAACAAGGGAAACAAAGGATTATGGTTGTTTCAAGCAGCATAAAGGCTCTTCATGATGTCACTACATCCAAGGGGGAGTAACAGCATCTTACCTTATTCATTTTGACCCAAAGGCCCTGGCTGTTACAGTACTCCTCCCCTGTTGTCCGGATGCATGTCCCTTTCTTTGGTTCAATGTTGCACTTGCATGCTTTCTTACTGTGGGCAGTCTGATGGGGGCTTTCGAAGACAGAGACTATGGTTTTTCCCACAGTGGAGCCTCCCGCAGAAGTACCGGAGGAGGACGCGGAGGAGCTGGAAGATGAATCCTTGCAGATTTTGTAGCACACTTCTTTGGGGACATAACACAGACACTCGGGTACCGGTTCGCTCCTCCTGAAAGTTTCGATGCACCTGTTCAGGAAGCGGATCCTGCCGAGCAGCAGGTGAGGGTTGTCGCCCATCGTGAAGGTGGCAGTCAGTAGCTCAGCAGTAGCAGGAGCTCATCAGCTGACATTACACCGCTTTCCTGCGTTTGTTTTCCTGCGTGGCTGCGCAGGGATGCTCCTGTCAAACCAAACAAAACCCAACTTTCTTTAGAAACTTAGGCTTCGTTTAAAATATCGATTAATTAAACTGGCTCCTAGCTCTCATACTAAAGTCTGAACACAGTTTGAAATGCTAGGAATTCGCTAATCAGCAGGCAAAGTTCCCTGACACAAGTATCACCTCCTCCCATTAGGTAAAAGTGAGAGCGCTAACATTAGCATGCTATCAGGGTGTTCAGTAAACGAGTCCATCCCTCACCGCAGCTGTCATCAACAACCCGGGTGGCCGGCTAGGCTCATATTTAACAAACCTTCACGGGACATGAACATTTCACGGAGTAAAGAGTGTGGTCATTACTAAAGATACCAACGTACCTGCTGACAAGTGCCCCGCACCCTGTTACAGATTTCTATGGATTTGTGACAACACGGAAGAGCAAAGACTCTTCTGATACTTCCGTCCTTCCGTCGCTGTTACCTTACAAAATAAAAGCTTGTCATTCGAGTATTTTATTTTCTTAACGTTTGAAGGCTAAACTCCGGAAATAATTGCCAGAAAGTTCCAGTTTTTCGAAAGACTGTTTATCAAACCTTCTGACACAACTTTTTAGAAAAAGAAATCAAATATCAATCTACATAATTGAGTTTTAATTGGTATTACATTTGCTACAGCCGAGATTTCTGCAAAATCCATTGCTTTAAAATGTTTTTAGGGGGAAAAAGTCACACTGATGATGTAGAGGTCTCAAAAACTCGTGTCAAATACGATTAAAAACATTAGAGTGATCTAAGTGTAAAGAATAAACTGCCACTTTAATATTATTATTGTTAGTGTTGTTGTTGTTGTTGTTGAGGGAAACCACGTGGTTTTATGTAAATACAGTTATAATGCAAGGTAGGATTACTTACTGAACAAATGCTTCAGACCTCCAAGGCTTCCACAATCACAGGTTTACTATGGATTGAGTTAAAGAGACCTTTTTAATAGCATTGATCACATCTTACAGAGCCTGTGTAGAAGACAAACCTGTTTAAGTATATTGAAAAAACGTAAACATTCGTAATCTTTATTATACCAATAAAGTTTTCATTTATGGAAGACTTACAGTCATCAGGGTTTTACAATGTTTTCAGTCACAGTATTTTCTGCTTAGAAACACTCCCTCCAAAGGGTTTTTAGCTGGTTAAAGTACATTGCACTATATTATTATTATTATTATTATTAATAATAATAATAATAATAATAATAATAATAATATATTTTTTAATTGGAATTTTATTTACTCAAAAATATCAGACATTTTTTTTTCTCATAATAGATAGATTTCTGACAGATAGGATAAAATAAAGAAAGAAGAGGAAATCTAATAGTTAATAATTAATTTGGTGCTTAATTTCTGAAAATGTCAACAAATAAAACCTAAAAAGGAGGAAATCTTATTGTAGTTCACAGTTTAACACAAATGAAGCCTTTCAATGTCACATTTCCACCCCCTCAAAATGTTTTCAAACATTTTTTTGTCATGTTTACAATAAAGGTTTTCAAAACATGAGAGCAAGTATTAGTTAGTTGTGTTCAATTACAACTTTAATTAGTGCCTTTTCTTGTTCTTTGTGAGTGATCACATTTATTTCCCTTTCATCAGCCCCGTCTGCCTCGTTTGGGTTTGACGAGACTTCCTTCAGAGAAGAGAGGCTCCCACCGCGCAGGATGCCTTTACCCCACTGCAGAAGGCTGTTGAGCCCATCACTCACAGAGCCCTGAAGGTGCAAATGCTGTTTGTTCATAGGAGTGCCTCCAGGCTGGTGAATCTCTAGATCTTCAGCACTCATCCTGAAAACATAGAAGATATTTTAAATGAAGCATGGCAGTGGTTGTGATTTATTTAGGAATGTAAACTGTCCTGAACTGTCCTGGATGGAAGTGTTACTGAAACTTTAATTATAAAAATATACTTACATTTTCAAAATTGTAACTCAAAATTATTTCCATTTTTTGTACCCAGTGTAATTATCATATAGATTAATATTTTTTTGAAAGGAAAAATGAAAAAGATTATTTGACAAACTACTAAAAAAAAGACAAATCAAAATAGTCATAGAAGGATTGATATATAATTCTAGTTCTACTTATAAACAGAGGTCACAAGTCTTTACATTTTGAATTTGCACTATAAAATATACACAAACATATATAACATAACATAACATAACATAACATAACATAACATAACATAACATAACATAACATAACATAACAAGATGAAAGAGGTGGCTGGGGTGAGGGAAGTCTGGGCTTCACTGATCAGGCTGTTGCCCCCCACCCCACATATTTACTTATAAGGTTCGGGTAGGATGGATGGATAGATATACTCCCTTATCTTAAATTCCATCCCTCTCACTTTACCTCATGTCATAAGTGGAGCCTTTGAATGCTGGTCTGAGGCTCTCCGCTGCTGTCGACAGAGTGTAAGGGATGGAGAAGTGTCTCTGCATCCAGTGTTTGTCCTTCACCATTGGAGCCAGATTCTGGTACATGTCGTCCACAGCCAGCATTGAAACCTGTGGGAGAAAGAAAGAGAATTAACATCTCATTCTAGGTTTCTAGTAGTCATAATTAGGGGGAATGTCTGGAGAGGAAAACCTGAAAGTTTCTGTCAATCAACTGGTTCGTTTCAAAGTCATCATCATCTTCGCCAAATGGATTGATGATCAGCTCTCCCACCTACAAAACAGAAACAGAAACTGGACAGACAGGCAGTGGAGAAAAACTGCATGCATCAATGCTTCAGCACCATTTTATTCATGCAGCCGTGATATTCAGTAAACATCTCAGTCTACTGTTCCCAACTGATGGTCAGGGGCCTCCAATGGGTCACCAGATAACTCTGACGGTTTATGAGTTGAACAGAAAGAAAGAAAGTTCTCATACATAAGCTTGGGTTGATTTTATTAGTTATTCAGTTCAATTATTAAAGTAAAACCAAAAGAGAATCTTGATGAGAAATCGCTTTTTAGAACAGCAGCAACAAAGACCTCAGCATCACATCGGTTTTATTTTTAACTTTTCAACTGCTGCAAACAACCAATTTATGGTCATAAGCTGTATTTTATCAGCTTATTGGATGTCTTTTTCTTTTTCTTTTCTTTTAAAAAAAAAGTGAAATCATACAAAACCACAATGTCAAAACTGTCCTACAAAAATAAAAAGTACATATTTCCCTCTGAAATATGCTAAGATTATATTCTATAGAGCCCAGAATGGCAGTGTGCACTGATACATGAATGTGTTGTGTTACCTTGAGCCAGCCAGCGTAAAAGAAGAACTGCAGCAGGGTAAAAACAGGGACGTACAAGTCCAGTCTGTGGTCTTTGTAACCTTTCTCGGGATTCAGGAATTGTCGGCCAATCACACAGAAGCCGAAAAATGAGTAGACCGCGATAGTTACTACCTACACAGAAAAAAAGCAATGAGATAGTGAATAAAAATTAGGGATTGCTAAGGGCAGCTGCGTCTCAGGAGGTAGAATCATCTGCTAATTTATATGAAATTGATGAGGTCTGACAAGCACATATGTTGTTGAATAAAAACAATGGAAAAGTTTTGTCTTTTAAAAAGCTTTAGGCATTTTAAGTAATGATCTAGGCAAAAACTGAACTGGTAATGAATTAAACAAGCATTTTCATGTGCACCACTAATTTGACTCAACAACAACAACATGTTATTACATACTGTTGATTGGTTTAATCTATAAAAAATCTAAAAAGAATCCCAGTTTTATTTGATAAGTCCTTAATATGTTCTAGATATAAAAATCTTTGAACGTATTTACTTATGAATCAAGTCTGATGTACAGCACTTAAATGAACGGATCATATTTCATTGGCTGATCATACCTGAGTGTAGACCAGAGGGATGCTTATCCAGTCGTAGTGGAACAGCAGGCTGCACTTTGCTCTGTACTTATTGAGTTCCTGCAGACGTAGTACAACAATGACTAGTAGAGTTTACGCACACTTTAGAGCCATACATTATTTGTAAGTCATAGAAAATGTGTAGGTCTGCGCTTGTTGCATTCTTTCGCAAACTCCTCACATCCATCAGCAGCCTCAGAGCTATGTCGTCCCTCACTCGGCCCTCCTCTCTCGCTCTGGACGCCAGGTTTGAAAACCACGTCAGAGGCATCCAGTACTTGTTGAAATCAGAGTGCAGTGACTCAAACTTTTTCAGCTCCTCCAAGGTCATAAATCCTGCCCACGTATTAGACACACATGAGTTCACATGATATATGAAACCATTAAATTACTGGCAGCAATTAAAGTGACTGCAATAAACTGAACTGTTAGTATTAGGATTTCATTCCCTTTAAAATACAACGAAGTAAATATGTTTGAGTTTTGGACTGTTAGTTAATCTAAACGAGACTGAGAATCATGATGCCTGTTCTTTTTTTCCACTTTTTTTCCCCACTGACAAATAACCAAATAGTTAACCGACAAAATATTTGTAGCCCAAAAGCCCCACTGCCCAACTCAATCTTAATCACACATTTTTACTAAACGGACAAACTCCTTATCCCTGTAAGGTGTACAGTGCTATATTATGACCTATAAAAAAGATTTTCTTGGCTGAATTTTTCCCTGTTTTAGTGCTACAGATATATATTTCTGTGTGTTTATAAGCACTTGATGTGTAGTAAATAATACTTTCACTGAAGCAGAATCTGAATCATGATCTCAGCATTTGACTTTAAAAGCAGACAGATTATTTCAGCATTATTTTGTAACTTATAATTAAGATTTGGTGAAGTAAAATGATGCATGTGAGAAGTATTGAGTGCAAAAGGAAAAAGTCTTGAACATACTGAAGTAATGAGCCCTTTATTTTTTCCTCAGTATTTTGTGTCTATATTGGAACCACTCCTGTCTTGCTTTTTGGCAGATTCAGCAATTATTATATGTCTGCTGTTCCTGAATATGGCGCAATAGGTAAATTTGAGACTTTTCATTAAGAACAGTTGCTCTCACCAGCCTCCACAATGTGGTCCAAAGTTGGGAACCGCTTGTGAACTCTTGTGCTAATGGAGCGGAGAATAAGGACTGAAGATAAGTTGGCATATCTCATGAGGGTTCGTCTCAGCAGACGGCCCTTCTCATCAGTCCCGTGGACGTTCCCAGACACCACCATCATCAGGTTGTCAGGCAGTGGGAAGCTGGTGTACTGACCCCACCACCTATTAAAGGCCAAGGTCACGTAGAAACCTAGAACAAAACAAAACAAAAAAAGTTCATGCATATGCTTTTTTTTTTTAGTTCTGTAACTGCTGTATGAATCATTCTTACCAAGCACAAACAAAACAGGGATGTAGTTGGTGTTGGTGAACTGATCACAGTAAAGGGCGATACGCTCAAACAGATCCTGCTGCCTCCGTGTGAGGAGAAACCTGTGGAGCAAATGAAAACTGTCACTGCGAGACAGAAAAGCAAAGCTAGGTAAGAGTAAGAGTGGTATGAAAATGTGAATTTACCTGTAAAACAAACTGAAAAACAAATAAACACTGCAAAACACCAGGAACTCCTTGTAGAGCAGCCTGTAGATGCTTCCCTTCCACCTGAACAGGAGCCTGGAAAAGCCACCAAACCTCACATTGGCCACCTCAAGACTGTAGGAAACTGTCATGTTTGAGCACAAAATCCCTGAAAAACATTAAAAGGAATTTAAATGTATGCTTAATAATTATATATACATAAAAGACTTTTTCAAGACCTGTCTTACCTCCACCTGTGCTGAATCCTTTTGTCCTGAGAAGAAAGTTTCTTCCTCTGGGCCTGAATTTAAACCTCTCTGTGGTGCTGTCATAATTTAACACCTTAGATTTATTACTTGGGAACCTGCAGCCTGAGTGAAACACACCTACAGTTACAGACTGCATGAAAACATCTCTTTTTAAGCTCACATAACAGGCTTGAGTGATCAGCTATCAAGTTATTATTCAGTAAAACTTTTCAGTTAAAGTTATAATCTACAAGGTTCTCAGCCAACGCTAAAGTGTTAATAAGTATTGATTATTTTTTTATGTTAATTCCTCCTGTTTGAGCTGAGCTGACTTTAGATATTTTTAAAAAGTTAAATTATTCTTACAGCTGTCATTTATTCTAAAAGAAAAAAGTTAGATAATAATTATTTGATACACAAAAGCAAAAAACAAAACAAAAGACAAAAAAAATCTACTGTTGTGTCACATTAAGCAAACAGAAACACTAAATTATTACATGACAGAGGCAGTTGGGCCTAAAAATGCTCATTTATTTATAGGGCAGCAAGGTGTCAGGGTGGTTAGCACTGTTAGCTCACCACAAGAAACTCTGAATCCAACTTCTGCCCGGAGCCTTTCTATACGGAGTTTGCAAGTCCGAAAACGTTAGTTAGTGGGGTTAGGTTCACTGGTGACTCTAAATGGCTCATAGGTGTGAATTTGAGTGTGAATGGTTGTCTGTCTCTCTGTGTTAGCACTGCGACAGACTGACGACCTGTCCCGGGTGTACCCCGCCTCTCACCATATGCCAGCTCCAGTCCCCCCATGACCCTGAAATAGAGAAGTGAAAGAGGATAGATCGATGGATAATCTATATAAATTTATATTTTAATGAAACTTGTACTGCAGCTTCTTTTAAACTATGTATGATTTATCACACTCAGGAATGCATTTGATTATAAGAACAGACTTTATAATAATGGTGTATAATGTTACATAATGAAGTAATTACAGCTCAGTGAACAGAGAGTGCTTCAAACACTCTCTGCAGAGAAATAGGTCTTTGTATTACTTCTAAATATTTAGAATTGAGGATTTATTTTATGATCAAGACTGTCATCTGTTTTATAAATGTATCCATTTTATGTGCTTATTTGAGAGTACTCTATCAGCTGTGTCAGTTTTACTGTTTGATGATGTATTTATTACTGTTATTGACTTACTTTGTCTCGTTAAGTGTAAGGCTGAATTATGCTTTAAGAAAGTTGCATGTTAAATTTTACATGTATTATTTACTGTTACACATAATAAAAATGTGGCTTTTTAAGCTATATGTGATACTATTCTGACTGCTGTATTTGCTATTTCTGTTCAAATAAAGTTTACTTACATATGTAAAGTAGAAAGCAATATTTAAGTGAAAATGGACTGCACACTTTTTCTGTCGACATGCCTTTTGCTGATGTAACACAAATAAGTACTTTGGACCTGCTATCTCAGCATCCTGCCACAGAAAATCAAACAGCGCATGCAGATTGATTGCTCAGCAGAGGCCGCTGGGTGCGTAGACTGTGTTATTTACTGGTGACTGTGATAGCAGCAGTCTAAACATCAGAGCTGTCAGAGGTGTCCATCCCTCCAGTCTCCGTCCTTTGTAACTGGTTGCTGTGCTTAGCTCACTTGTTTGTTTTTCACATAGTTACAGCACCTCACTGTAAATCAGACTCTTCTTTTCCAGCTCTGCTCTTGACACTGGCTCTATTTGCTTGCATCTGACTGGACATTTATGAGGCCATGTATCCATTAGAACCTGGATCAGCAATCACTGTGGACTTCCCTATTCCCAGCCTTACAGTGTTTACATTTTTACTTGCACTGATTTTTCTTTTACTAGGAGAATTTTTTTTAAAAAAATATCCACGATAAAAAATGATAAACTAATCTCAATTCCTGACACTAGGTGGCATTATTGTAATGTGCAGCATGGCTCTCAGCCTCAGCCCTGAGGCCTGTATTTACTTCATAAACAGAGACACCCAGAGGGTCCTTTATTGACAGAAAACAATCAAAGGAACACCTGAGATATTTAACACTTTGTTTGGATTTTATTTCAAAATTCTCTCTTTATTACTGGTTCCAGAAATGTTAAAAGTCTTGCTTTTTACTTCCCTCCCGAGTATCAAACTGACACACAATGGTTTGTCTGTGATCTTGATCTATACATGAAACACACGCCCAGATTAGCATCCATGGATACTCAGACAACTGTTTCAGCCTAGTCATTTCCTGCCTTTGGCTACTGATTGTGGCTAAGACCTCTGAGAATGGCACTTCCATGCTGATCATTTTGGTAACCCAATGCTGTAATTACAACTTCCCACGGTGAGTGAAATTAGAGCTCAAAAGAGGGATTTCAGGTAGCTGGGGTCAGCCTGGGTCATTGTCAGGGCAGAAAGGGGCACATAGAAAAAGATTAGGAGTCTGTTTTCAGAGATACTGAACACAAATACTTAAAGCTTTTATTTCTCTGTCAACAATATTAAAATGTATACACAATCAAGGTAGTGCATCTCCCTGTATAAACGTGGTTTAAAAAAATCAGTGCTTTTATTACACACAGTATTGCCATTTTACATCTGAATGATTACTAATAATTCAACGATACTGAAGAAGTTACAGTATTTATGGAAGGGGTGTCAAATATGTAGCCAATGGCACAAAATCTGTCCACAGCATTTGCAAAGTGTTAACTTTACAGAGAATCAGGACACAGTTTTGTCTGAGACAGATATCTGACTCATTGTTAATTTTACAGCATTTTAACGGAAAAAAACAACATTACAGTTAGCCTGTCACCACAAAAACAAGCCAACGTAGTTTGTTTTTCTTTTCTGTACAACAGTAGCCTTTCTGAATGACAGTAGACTGACTAAGTATAAAAACAAACCAACAAACCAACAAAAAAAAATCCCAAGCCTTGACTTATTTTTGACATGGCACATTTAAGACATCTTAGGCTGTTTATCAACTGTCTTATAAATTGATAGTTTATTAATTTTCTTTTTTTTAATCTTTGTTCAGAGATAATAAAACATATACAATGATTTTGCTGGCCCTGACTTAAGATTAAACTAGCCTACATAGCCTATCTAACAGGCCTTTTATAGGCTAACAAACAGCTTGTCAAACAAAGCTCACATTAAAATGAAAGAGGGTTATAAAGTTTGATTACTTTTTTAAATAGATGGATTTCATGTATCCTATTATTTGTTTTTGGCAAGGTTAATTTCCCAGCAGGACTAAATTTAATCAAATTCAAATATATTTAGTCTAGAAAAACAGTGCTTATTGAAATGTATTTGACACTTAGCAATAGCACAACCCAAATGTCCAGTAATTTAGAACTATTACCATCCACCAGGCATGCAAACCTTTGGACTTGTACGGTATTTATACAGTCAAAAGTATAGTTAGTGTCGTGAAGTTTGGAAGCTGGTGCCTTTTTTTGCCTCCCCCAAATTTTCAAAAGTTAGCATGTCTGCTAACTAGCAAGCAAATGGACCAAATATATGATTAATTTACAACTTTAGAATGTGGGTTTACAGGTTACAATTTAAAAAAAAGGATCATTAGTACATTCACTGTAGCATTTTACTGTTTTTTTAATGCTAATCCTGAATTTTATCAGTATTGTTTCGCTACAGTTATCTTACATATCTAAAGTTTTGGCTAAACTTTAAACAAAACAAAACTGGGGAGACTACATCATAAGAGACTACTTCATTCATTGTAAAAGTTAAAACTCACTGTTTCAAATATGAGGTATATAATAATAAGGTTTCCTTATCGCCAACTTTACTTGTAGCCTTAACCTCACTCTTTTTATGCATTTTTTATATACAGCATATATATTTTTTTACATCAGTCATTTAAAATGATCATGAGAAACCATAGACAATATTTTCTTTTTACCCAGTTCACAAACTAAGTCACTATTAGCTAAAATTAATTTTAATCTCGATGTAGCTTCAATGTAATTTGTGAAATAGTTAAAACAAATGTTTGTGGAGTTAAATTTTCCTCTTTTTTATGTACAAGGACACATATGAAAGACAGTAATTTGTGAAAAAAACTAAAAAATGTTTATTAATTGAATTTGAATGATAGAATTTAGACTCTGAGATATGTCTTGTCTTTAGTGGTGGGGATAAAGGCAAGGCATTTATGTAACAGAGTACAACCCAACTCTAACAATATGCTGACTTGTGTATCATTTTTGCATGTTTGGCCAGATGAAGGTACCGAAACTGGTTAGTTTTAGGAAAAGACTGTGGATTGGGTTGAAATACTACATTTACGACCATCACAGGATAAATGAGGCAAATTGTGTCCATTTTTACAAACAAGCAGATCACATTTCATGGCTATTTCACAAATTGTAGGTTATTCAGTCAGAAATAAAGTCCAGTACATAACTGCTGCCATTGTAAACCTGTGACAAAAATATAAATCTTGACAGGCACTGAAATAATAAACAGAGAATAACATCTAAAATGCACAGAACAGCGCATCAGTGGCATGTAGCTGTATGTCCCTTTTACATTAACATAACAACAAATTGTTTTGTGCATCAACTGTCTTTGCATTTGTCTTTTGACCGAAGAGCACTTGGCAACCTTACAATGTCGATATATAAAGCTTAAACGGAAAATATGTGAAAACTCATCTGGAAAATACAGATCAGTTTTTTTCAATTGTAGGAAGTTCCACACCCTTTGCTGCACCCTCAGTATTTCACTGAACAAAAAAACCAATTAGTTTGCGAAACCAGCAAGTGTGAGAGCAAGACATCCGTCTGTTTTCCACATCTTTGATAACAATCGAGTGTCCTACACTGTCACAATAACCCTGCTGTGCACTGTTTTCTTTCGAGCAGGTCTCTGCTCCACTTTACCAAACAAGCACTGCTTAGATTTTTATCTTAAACCAGCATTTAGACCCAACCGCCATGGCCTTTTTCAAACTCTCTGCACATTTCAGTGTGTGACGCAAAGCGAGCGTCATCATCTTGTCTGTCCTTTTATCCTCCCTTAACAATGAAAGACACATACAATTAGATTTGCCATCTTAGCTTTACATTCTACATTTAGCTCTAAATTAACTATGAACATAGCAGTGGGATTAGTCATTGTTCAGCACCTATATTACTGGTTGTGCAGCTTAATCAGGAATCCTCTTGTGTTCGGTACAACAAGTAGCAAGTCGAACAGGAATGGCTGGAACAACGACAGTTGTGTGAGGTAAAGAAAAGTAGACACAAAAGGCTGCTGTACTTAGCAGTTAAAAATATATCCTAGTTCCTTGTCTTTAAAATGACATTTAATGCACACTGCACTGGACTCAGTATTAAACAGAATAAATCTCTTCCAGCGTTTTTCCATAAGCGAAAAAAGAAAAAAGAAAAATCAGGCCTCCCTTTTAAGCCGTCACTGCGTTCCTCGGGTCCCACAGGAAAAGCTCCAGATTAAATCACTTCCTCACACATTGTGATACTGTGGAGGCTGGACCACACTGTCCCTGTAACTAGTTAATGTATTGTTTTGATTTGGCTGTTGTTTTTTACACACTAATTTCAAATTTGGGGAAATACATTTATTTTTCTACCCGGTTACAGACTGATAAAGCTCCTTCATCTGTGTGTTAAGTATAGAGACAGAGGTAAAGGAGCATTGTTCTTCCTAGGACTGAGAGCTTCTGGACTGAGATCTCAGATGTAGTATATCCACCTGATTATCACTAGATATCATTTAACTTAATGTTAATTTTAATGCTAGAATATAAGAAGTTTTACAAAAGAGAAAAAAAGTTATTTACTGGCATTCCTGACCAGAAAATTTAGTTTTGGTGTTTGAATGTTATGTTTAATTCATTTCTGGCCTCCAGTGTACTGTCTCAAATTTGGCTATGAAAAATTTACTTCAGTGAATTCAATTTTTTTAAGTTGTAAACAAGTTCTTGAAAGATTTCTAAAATATTTGTGTTTTCTTATTTTTATGACAGGTGGTCTAAGAAATTTGTAAGGCACTCTATGTTGGATGCTTGAAGTAAAGGCCAAAGTTCTAAATTGTGTATAATGCCTGCGAGCCAAAAAGCCAGGCTTCATTCTGCTTTTAGCATTTGTTTTTTTGTTTTTTTGTTTGTTGTTTCTAATCTCGGTGCTGTATGATGTCATAGAGACTGGGTAATGGTAATATGGTCTAAGCACACAGCTCTAGCTGTGAGCACAAAAGCCTCACTCACCTGCTGTTCAAATCTGCTCCTTCTACAGGGCAGCCAATCAGAAGAAACTTGGCTTAAAGGGAGCTAAAAAAGTCTTGTTTCAGACATAGAAGACCTGACCAACATAACAGGTCTTCTTTCGGAGAAGGCCAAACAGCTATCTGGCTTTGCCCAGGTTAGACATCAACATACCAGCACCTTAAAAAGGCCCAGTCAAACCAGAATACTGAAAACATTAAATTTGTATAAATTTTGATACCCAAATTTGTCCCTCAAAGCAAGCCAACATAACAGTGCTGGTTTTGAAAGAAACCAAATTCGTATAAAGTAGATGTTTATCCGTGGGTTAAGAACAGGCACATCAGTGTCGGCTGCAGTTGACTTACAGGAAGTCCTTTACTTGTGGATTCTTATTTACTGGTTATTTAAACTAGGCTGTTATCAATGCCACCTCTGCTTTTCCATGTATGACAAGTCAACATGTCCACTGTAAAAAAAACATCTATTGTGGCCTGTGATCACTGATACTAATAAATTGTATGAATTTATTTATGAATAAGTTTTGGACTAGCATTAGCATCTTCATGTTAGCGCTTCCCTGTTAGATGTAAAACTGTTACCAAACCTCCAAAACTAATTACAGAAATCTTGGTATTTCCAGGCTTTAAAACTTAAAAACTTAACTTAAAAAATGTAATCCAGACACAGAAGCAGAAATAAAAAACTTCCAAAATACCACGGCGTGAGCATGCATTAAAGCCATGACAGATTTGTCATTCACTGAGCTACAGTGCTGTTTCTGGCTAGCTTTACTTTCTGCCTTTATCAGACAGGGCAGTACAGAGAGAGTAAGCCCTGCTGTATCTTTGCGCTATGGGAGGCTAACTTCTGGAAACTTCTATGTGTTATGACGCAAGTATATGACTATTTTTTTAAGACAAACTTTTCTCTTTTGAGAGATTTGAGAGATTCAAGTGGATCAGTTGCCAAACCAACTGAGACTATGTGGTTCTGGTCTGACGATGTAAAAAAGAAGAGCGACAAAAACACAAAGAAGGACAGAAACCTGTAGTAACTTTGGCAGGAATATCTTAAGACCTCATCATGCAGGAAGTTGGTTTGAAGGCACCATGTGAGTGCCACAGATACTCTAATAAAGATGTTTTTTTAAAGCATTTCCTGTAATGCTGATCTATTCTTTGGTGGAAGATGATGTCCTGATATTCTCATACTCGCCGTGGTCCGAGTCCTCCAGTTCGATACCTGGCACCAGGTTGTAGTACTCGGTGGACTGGGTCATGTAAGCTTTCTCCCTGTCAGCTGAGTCTTTCATCACTTCTGTGACACTCACCGTGTCCAGCTCTGTATTGTTTGCCCCATCAGGCTCCTGGGTGCCTTGCCTCTCCTCTGTGGAGCTGGAGCGGCATGAGGTGACTCGGGGAAGAGACTCTACTGAGCCCAGCTTGATCTCCACTTCTTCATAGATGTCCCTGGTACTGCCCAGGAGGGCGGATGCTGGGCGAAGCAGCAGCTGGTTCTTCAGGATCCCCTCTCCAGCTTTACCCTGCTCAGCTGCTGAAGGCTGCTGTTTGCTGCGATGCTTCTGGCCGTTGGAGCTGGAACTGTGAGGCCTCTTTTTTGAGCTGCTGAAAGTAGGCACTTCTTTCTTCTTCCTCGTCCTCCCACAGCACCAGCAGAGGAGCAAGGTGGACAGGACGAGGAGGGGAAGGACAATGAAGAGCGCTGTGAGGCCGGCTGGCCGACACACATCGGTAACCTTCACCGACAACACAGTCCTGCCGGCCAGGTGCCAGGGAGAGAAGCAGGTCATGTTCCAAAGCAGATCCTGCAGTTTGATGGTCCGATTAGCCTCCCTTCTTGCCTCCAGGCCTTCCAGTAACAAGCAAGAGCAGTCCCAGCGGTTCCCATCCAGCTCCAACTTTTGAAGCCTGGCCTTCTGCAATATAGTGCTAGAAAGGAACTTTAGCTGGTTTTCTTGTAGAAACAACTTCTGGAGGTTGTTAGAGTCCTTTAGAAAGTCCCCAGGAAGCTCCTGAAGTGAGTTCCCACCCAGATCCAGCTCCGTCAGACTGGGCTGACTCGCCAGAAACCCACTTGGTAACATTTTTAGTCTATTATGACTCAAATAGACCTTCTGCAATGCAGAGGCCCCAGAAGCCTCTTTGCCATTGATATCGAGAGAGCTGATATTACAGTTGGAGAGATCCAGTGTCACTATGTTTGTTTCATTGGTAAACACAGACCAGTCCACACGGGTGAAAGCAGATCCAGAGTAGTTCAGGCAGCACACATCAGCAGGAACCTTGGAGGGAAACTGGGACAAAATGGTGGCTGCTGGACAAACACAGCCACCAGCAAGTCCTGTCTTCACTAGCAATATGAAAATCAGCCGGAGACTCCACTGGAAAACCATCTCTGAAACAGAAAAGACAGTTCAACCCAGCACAGAAAACATGACTTCATCACTACATATTGGTGCTCCGCCTCTTACTCCACCCTACCTGTTTCCTTGTCTCTAGGAAGGGATCCACTTTATGTTGGCTAACAGAGCTGGAAATATAGTTGTAAACCTAGCAGCTCCCCTGAGGACTCCAGGTTGCTGTGAGGATCGTAGGAGTTGGCATGGTGACGCGAATCACCGGGGATCAGTTGCTGGCTGTGAGAGAGGAAACAGATGCTACTATGACTCTCACATGAAAGTAATCTGTTAACTGGCAGATGGGAGTTACACATGCATGAGTGGAGTGAAAAACCGGACTCTAATCTGAGAAGAAGGTTATCTACACAGACTTAGACCCCCTGAAATCTGGACCTATGTCTCACTTTGATGCCAATACGTCAATATATTTGTTCTTTGGAACAACATCCAGCATTTTGTGGTTTATGGTTGAAGCTGATTAAACTGTGTGTTTGTGTAAACCTGCTTGTAATAATTTACTTTGTAAGGTAAATACAGTAGTACCTAGTTGAGTTTAAGCCTGAATTTTTGTTTAAATGATTATAACGAATTATAATGCCAGTTAAGAAATTCAATGCAATGTGTTACTCCTAAGCTTATTAAGCATGCCTTTTAAAGAGTGATGTACAACTGAAGTATAAAACTGTAGTTAGAAAACTGCTTGCAAGAAAGTCTAAAAGACTTCACATGTGATGCAAGCTACCAAATGCACAGTGTACAGGATGTACATGCTTTATACATGGAGATAAAAAGGATGTTGAGGTTCATTATGGTCACAAAAATGCAGCAGTGTTTCCCACAGATTCTGAGTCTATTTGTGGAAGTTGGGGGTGAGCGTGTGTGCGTGTACGCTCGATGGAGGCACATGCACACTTCTTAAGTAAATAAACTGAAAAGACTAGTTGGTGAGAAATAAATAACAGATTAATTGAAGCAGCTATGTCTGTGTATTTCTCATCCTGAGCATGAACTCTAACTCTGTGGACATGAGCTGCACTTGCTCAAGGCAACTTTTATTCACAGTAACTGTACCTGTAACTTGTACGATGCGGAGTTTACATAAACTATGCTGATAAATATAAATAGCATCCATAGTAGATTTTAGTTTTTCGCAGTTTGTGTTCTTTCTGTTAAATTTGGGTCTTGAAAAGCCCACGTACTGTTGCTACGATGGTTTTTCCAGAATCCTCAGTGACTCTTTGGACCATCGGGATAAAAATATTCCCTCCAATGAAGATAAATGAGATTTAGAACGTGTTTACAACATTTCTTGGAGTGAAAAATCTTTTTGTGCAATCAGCAAGCTGAATATTTTTACTTCCAGATGTAGAAGAGTCTGTGGGGATTCTTCAGAACAACACTAAGTGCTTTTAAATGACCTTCTGGTGCATTTAAACTTTGTTGGTTAATTTAGTTTTGGAAAAACAAATGGTTAGCTCAGTGAATATATGCTCTTAATGTCTGTGTAGGGCACAAACTGGACTTAAAAATAACTTCAACAGCAAACTACAAATGTGCTATTTTTATCCATAAATATAAACTTTGATTTGTAGCGTCTGGACAGGTTCATTTTGAAAATGTACGGGAATAAACAATTTCACAGCACGTGTAGTAAAAAACGAAGATGAGTCAGAGGATGGTACCCAAAATGTCTTATTTCACTGTAATTTCACTCCATCGTAATTACTTTAAACTCAGGTTTCATCGCTGCCGTGTGTCTGGCTGGGAGAACGTGACACGACAATATTTTGGAAAACCTGCTCTTGGAGACACAAATAAACTAATTGCTGGTCACTTCCTAAAACTCACATGTGTACTGTGACGCTGCCTGAACATAAAAGCGCATGTGGTCAACATAAACAAGGCCTTTCTTTTCCAAATGACTTACATGTGAAGCAGTCAGGATGACACAAGCCGAGACTGTGTTTGTTTCGCCCGCCAAAGAAAGGAATGTGATAAATCATCAAACAAAAAAAAGCAAGACCACCACGGTCTGCCTGTAGACCTCATATAGCCATGGCAACCAACATTTGAAACCAACTTAAGGTAGGGACGGACTCATCCCAAATCATCTTCACACAACTAAAAGTCACATGGTAACAACTGGCAACTAGTTACTACTGTTTCGTCACATAAAGAGCTTCCTGGGTTCAAACGTGAGCAGGGACCTTCTGGGTGGAGTCTGGATGTTCTCCCTGTGACTTTTATCTCAACTTAGTGTTGCTCTTCGCTCACAAACTCAAAATCTATTAGTTGTCCCTCGTACAAGACCAGGGGGTTAGGGCCTTGCAGTCTGTGGCTCCAAGGCTCTGGAACAGATTACCACTCCAGCTCTGTTTAGCTGACTGAGACTTTTCTGTTTAATCAGGCTTTTTAATTTATTTTGTTTTTATTTAACATGGTTCTCATATGATATTAATTGTGTTTTAATTGTTGTACAGTGCTTTGTGACTTTTCAGCCTCTGAAATGTGTTACATAAATAAACATTACTTACTTTGGATCTCTGGTTTCTCCTACCACGCCTATCTCAGCTCAGGACACTCTCACAAAAGAGAATCTTAATCTCAGCCAAACTCCAGATGCCAGAATTAAATAAATAGAGAATTTATCTGAAACCTTCTAAAATAAGAACATTTGCTTTTCTTCTAAGTTGCTCTCTGGATTTTGGACCTTTGTTTGGGGAAAACAACACACTAATTCTTCAAGTCTCAGAAAGCGCGATGCATTTTCACTATTTTGATGCCTTATATCAAAAAGGGTTATATATTGAACCCACTCCATATAGCGACAGCACTCTCTGATAGCAGCTCCCAAGCACCAAAATGCAAATCATTAAAACTGCTCATGAACAGGTTGCTGTGTTTGCCCTTTTGTTCCTCTTTTCAATTTCTCTTTGCAAATGTGGATAGCCGTGTTCTGACTGTGAATATTCTTTGTGAATGTTTTTCTGAATAATTTTGATTGTTTTGTTTATTGGTTCCATTTATCATACTTGTTTTAAATGATTAAATACATTCTAGAAGAGAAAAAAAGGGGGCTAAGGCCTTGAACGGGCCTTTGATGTGTCTGTGGGACGTGTCCCGGCCAAAGAGGCTTGCCTTGAATCGTGCAGTCCCAGAGGCTCTACTCCCAACGTCCTGGAGTCGGACAACACAATTCCCAGACCAGAACCAACCAGACATGTCTATAATTCCTGGTTTATTCAAGTGAAGCGTTTTTAATAATATTCTCAGACTCTTCCAGATTGTGAGTTTGTTCCTCTCTAAGCGTGTAAAACCAAATGGACATAAAAAAGGCACAAATGGCTTTTTTTCAACCTTGACTTAAAATATCTGCACCGCTGCAAGGCTCCTGAACAAATGTAGGAAGTGAGCGTCAGTGGAGAGAAATAATCTGCCTTGAGCTGATATCTGCCGCTTGTAGAGATGATCTAACATTTCCAGTATGAGTATAAGGGAGGATGAGATATGGTCGGTATGAAGGAGGCTGTATATGTTAAAGGGGAAAGTCTGTATTTAATGGGATCTTATCACACTTCTGACAGTTAAAACAGCTTCATAGTCTGATAGTTTTAATTGTGCATTTTAAAAGTCACTTTAAACTAAAACTAAATGCTTTAACAATAGCATGAAGTGACACATCCTTTACAAAGGGAATAGCTGATTTTTTTCCCAGCAGAGCCAACCTGTTAATGTGAACTAGAAAGCTTAGAAATGAGGCAGCAGCGCAGGATCTTTTAATGATATCTGCTACATAAAAAAAAACTTTGACCAAGATCCAGACCGAATGAGACATTTTACAGTTAAAAAAATCACCTTGTTAATGTTCTCTGTAACAATAAAGTACTATCGCTTAATAAACCTCATCCACTGTGGCTGCACTGTTATATCTCTTTATAATTTTCCAACAGATAAATCTGCACTCGGCTACTGCCTTACTGGTCTAGCTTTAGCTGTCATAATGGATGTAATGGCTGTTATGGCAACAGAGCCATACCAACCAGAACACTGGAGATGAGTTTCTGGACATCTGATAAATGTAAAGTCAACATCATTCTTCTTTTGGTTTGGTTTGCGCAAACTCCTGAGACAAATATCTGTCCTCTTTAGCAGCTCCGTGCTCCAGTGCGTTCACCAGCTGGTTTCTAACTTTGTGTCTGCAGTTTGGTGCGGAGCCAGCAGTCCACAGACAGTTTACATAGCTTTTTAATAGACACTCAGGAGAGCAGTGAGAGTGAACCAACGCTGGCCAGAAAACAAAAGATGAGCTGAAAGATACTAAAAGTGAGGGGTGAAAACTGTTATATCAGTCATTTGCTCCTTCTGCCCCACAGCATTCCTGGGATGACATACAGGCATGTTTCCACTTCAGAGGAATAAAATCTGAATAAAATCTGATCACTTCCATCACCATATTTTTATTTTCTCATATTTATTCAGGATGAATCTGGAAACTTGGAGGTCTGTCTGCTGGAAACTAAACATCTAAATCTGTTGCAGAGTACTGAGCATGTGACATTCACTTGTGCTGGGATGCTGTTTAGTTGATTATATATAATAAAACATCATTAAATGGGATATATTATTCTCTATAATTCTTTCTTTTTTTACTATACCGAGGCTTGATGCAGCTCCTTGGTTCTGAAACAAGTCATTCCCTTTAAGGCAAATTGCTTCTGATTGGCTGCTCTTCACAAACACAAGGTTTCACAGCAGGCAGTTGGTGCTTCTGACCCCACAGCCAGATCATTATTTGGGTGGATGACTATATTATTATTATACAGAGCCAAGACCAGGAAAAAACTGTCTTTAAAAAAACTGAGCTTTTTGGCTCACAGGCATAACACTTGCCTTACTTACTTACTGAGCTCAGTATTTAACACTCCGGTGATGTTTAATATTAAAATCCAGTCTTCTAATTGTATATGTATGGCAGAAACTAAGGAATAGCGTGTTAGGTCCAGATTAAAAAGCAGACATTTATTGATAAATCCTCAAAAAATAAGGAAACAAGACAGCAATCACCAATTTAAGATGTACCAGTGGATGTTCATATGTCATCATTTGAACAGAGCCTGTATAGTGCTCTGTTTATTTATAACATGCACCATTTCATTTGCATGTTGCACAGCCCTGTGAGAAACCTTTGTTCTAACTGATGGCTATCAAGACACAGGAACATCTCTCTAAACATGGAAAAGGAAAATGCGTGAGTTTGCGTGGTTACATGTAGGAAATAATTTGCCTGGAGTTGGACACTTTGGTTCAAATGTTCACACCTGAGTAGGAGCCAAGTCTGGACAGCTCTTGTATATGTGCAACTAAGTTCATGCAGTCCCCAGTTAGGATAACTGCATGTCTGAAATATCAAACTCCCATCTGGCCCTGATAACAGGAGCAGTGAAAAGGTTGTAGGGCCCCTGCTGGGCAGCATCTGACTGACCTGCCTTGTTTGAGGTGTCAGTCAGTTTATGTCCAGTTTTCAGTGCAAACATTGGCTGATGAGCTGATCTTTGGATTCTGACACTACACACAAACATAAGTTACTTACTGACCTTTGCAGATCTTCTGAGTTACGCCTTAAGAGGATTTAAATCTGGAGAACGAGGATGATCTCACTGACCAGCAATGTGATTTGCTACATCCTCTCTGGGAGCAGAGCTTCCTCTGAAATAACGGTCTCCATTCTCCTTTCATTTGAGCAGAAAATATCTGAGCAAAATTAGAGCTGCAGCTGACCACACACTGGGCAGCTCCGTGCTAGACACTTTTCCGGGGGGGGGGGGGGGTTGGGGGGGTAA
>VUQG01041219.1:0-13682 GCA_015106755.1 Etia nguti | reverse complement strand
CCAACTCTATGTGATTGGTACTCATGGCCATTGATCGGTGGTCTTTGATCAGTGGTTGTTGATCAATGGTCATGAGAATTTGCATAATTATGATTAAGGAACTGACCTCCCAGCCTATTGTTCCCTCAGTGGACTGGTTTCAGTCATTATGCAAATGTACTGTTTATAAATTGGGGAAACCTGCAGGGATGGAGCTGTGATGTCATCATGTACACTGCCGTTCCAATTGTGGAACGATCGCTGTGACTCCCGTGTGAACTTACGAAGTCCGGACTCACGAGAACGCGACTACGGACTCGTGTACTTGAGTATTGAGAAACGGCCTAACAGTCTGCAGTCTATGAACTAACCTCAGCTAACGCCAGCTAACAATGTTAGCTTGGTGGCGAGTATCCTTCATTAATAGTCATAAAAATCACACAGCAATAGTACATCGAAGCCTAACGTATGAAACCGGAAATGGCCGCTGTGTATTGTATTTATTTCAACAAAGAAACTGTATTCTCATTCCCACCTATTTGAATGGTAACTGTAACGGAATACAGTTACTCATATTTTGTATTTTAAATACGTAACACCAGTACATGTATTCCATTACTTCCCAAGTCTGGTTATAGACAAGGTGTCCTTTGTCTGCAGTGGCTATCAGTGGGAATTGATGAGAATTTAGTGATTCCAAATCAATTATCAATATCACTTATGGATTAGATTCCTTGTCAATTGTCTTCTCGATTCTCACTGGGTTCTCACTGACTCCGCTTTGAGAGTCACCACCATCTCTCAGCAGCTGTCATGGTCCCCGTGCTTCTCCGGCTGGGTCATGATGGCCACAGGTTTTGTTTTGTTTTGCTCTCTCTCCCTCTCTCCTGCTTGGCTGGGCGGAGCTCATTTTGGGCTCTCGCTCTTGGCCCACGCACCTGCGGTGATTGCCACCACCTGTTGCTGATCTACCAGAGTTCCCTATGACTATTTAACGCTGCAGCACGGAGCAGTCGTCGCTGGACCATCGAACCTCCCATGTTCGTGTTCTCAGCTCTCTCTTAGAAAGACTCTCTCTGTGAATTTTTGCCTGTTGGTTCTAATTGAGCTCTCTGTGTATAGATCTCCCCGGAGCTGGTGGTGGACCCTTTCCTGTGATCCCTGAGCGTGTCAGCGTGAGTGGAAATTGGAACGAGAGTGGAGGAAGAGGAGTGAGTGTGTGTGAAGAGGAGCGGAGGTGATAGTACGGAAGAGAGGAGCAAGTGTGGATTCCCTTCCCTCTACCCCCTGGAGTCCTGGACCCCTGCCCCACTCACTGTATATACATATCACACTGTGGTTTCACTTTTTGTAAATAACTTCTCACCCTTTTGCTTGCCAGTTCGCAGTCTGTGCTTGAGTCCATCCCTTAACCATGACAGCAGCATATCAAAGACATTACATTCATGCATGGTGTGTGGGCAGATGTTTGTTCATGTTGGAGGTATTTCCATTCTAAGCACACTATTGCCCATTTTATTGATTTTTTTTTTTCAGTTTCCACAATCTTATTCTGTTCACTTTATTTCAAGGGACAGGTTAAACACCAAAAACCAAACTAAACTTTGTTACCTTCAGGTAAGAAAAAAAACCCTCCTTTAGATCAGTAACCCTGAAAGATTTTTTGTTTGTTTGTTTGTTTTCTTGGCCAAGCTGATGCACGAGGAGTGACAAATCTATATGCATTAATTCAAGTTAGTACTGTATATTTTCTACATAGGAAGTCCAAGTGTCGCATATAAACCTTAGAAATCTGGAAAGTCGGCATTGCCTTTCTTTGTTTTTCTTTGAATAAAGACATATCTGGTCATATCTGAAATCATTGATTCATTCACTATTTCTTTCTTCCTACTTCTGATGTAATATATTCTGTGCGGAGGACTTTATAGTGTGTTCCTCAGCAAAATTAAAAGAACTATTACTGCCATGCATTTTTAAATATATATAAACAAGCTTTCTTTCTGAAATGAATACATAGAAATAATTCGTAAAATTAATCTCTCTTTTTTTTCTCTAAATGGCATATAATGCTTTGGTAATTACCATCAGTTGTACACTACTTTTCATGAAGTATAGTAGGGTCATACTCACTGTACTTTAGGACAGCACAGAAAACATTATTCATTACATAACCAACTACATCTTGCAAGAGTGCAGAGAATCCAACTTCCTCACAAACAGTAAAATGTTTTATCACATTTTGGGTTCAATAATAATTCCAAACTTTGAAGGAGAGTAAATTAACAGAAGTGTAACGATGCCTCAAAAACATTTTAGGTCAAGCATTAAAAAATTACTGTTTATATGAATATGCAGCACATTATTTTCTCTCACTGTAGCAAATTCACTGGCTTCAGAGACCCACTGAGCAAATATCTTTTTACTGTGGAACCACAAAATAGCAAATAAACATGTTTTGTGGATTTGTGAATCCGTAGTGACATATGTGTATTAGAGGCCTCACAAAAATAAATGCATGTGGTTGCAACAGCAATACTTGCTTAAAAGTAACCGCTGTCCAGTAATAATTCATATTATCAGGACATTCCTCTTAAGATATAGAGTTCAGAGCTCCCCCTCCCCCAGCAGTTTATGTAACAAAGTCATACTGTGGTCATCTGATTGGTCAAAGAAGTCGCAAACCTTTTGCATGCCATGAACTTTGGAGCTGCTAATAAGCAGTAGATACCGGTTACAGATGTGTTACAGTGTGTGTGTGTGTGTGTGTGTGTGTGTGTGTGTGTGTGTGTTCAGGTGTTGAAGTAAACTGCTTACAGAAGAGGGAGGTTGAAGGGAAAGAGAGTGAGGAAACAGACTTATCTCTGCTAACAGGAATGTCTTAGTAAGCTGTGTTGTTTTGTTATGTCGTGTGTGTTTCTGAGTGCAAATGTGTGTTTTTCTTTATGCCTGCGCTCGCTTGAGCATGGTGTTTTGCTATTGTGTGAGTGTTTGTGAACTATTTTGACCATTAAAATAACAGCATTTTCATCAAGCGAGGTCATTCTGTCCAGACAGTCGGCCCTGGCTTACTCTTATGGTTGAAAATGTCGAGTACTGATAAAACGAGTCGGGAATGAAGTTGTAGTGTGATAACAAGTATTATTACATTCTATTATAGTAGAAATAACACCAACTGAATGGTGCTTTTAGAGCTTTTTTAAGCCCTGAACCACTGTCCACTGAGCGAAAACCCATACAAAGTTCAGTTTTGTATGATTTTTATTTTCTGTAAGTCTCCCCCTCCAAGTTTCTATTGTCGCCGATAATAAGACCGTTTTTCTTTTTCCAAGTAAATTTTCCAGAGTTACTCCATTTGTTCAGTTCACATTGTTTGGTACCTAGAAAAGGGAATAGCTGTCCTCTCTATTTTCTCTGGATTTTTTATAACTGATTTCAAACAGAATTGTGTAGTGAAAGTGAGCCAATCTAAATCCTGATGGTTTCATTATTGTGTAGCCATTACATAACACAATAAACAATCACTTCATAATTATAACTTCAAAGTTAGAAGTTTCCTATTCCCGATTTTAATCTGGACTCCTATTTCTGCTTGTTGTGCTAAGCTACGCGGTTATGTTCTGACAGCAGTTTCATATTAAAGTGGATCCTAATGTAGTATTATTTTCTGTCATATATATAAACAGTCATGTGAAACTAGATGTTTTCACAGGATTCTATGCAGTCCTGTGAAAAACTAATTACACCTTATGATTCAGCAGCTTGTAGAACCACCTTTAGCGGTGGATAGATAGATTACTGTGAGCACTAACCCGCAGTAATGGTTTTCCGTATAACTTTATCGGTCTCTCACATCACTGTGGGGGATTTTGGTTGACTTATTTTTACAACATGGCTTCACTTCACTTCATTTAGGTCCCACCACAGCAACTCAATTAGTTTGAGGTCTGGACTTTCACTGGGTCGGTCATCGCAACACCTTAAGTCTTCTCTTTTCAGCCACCTTGTTATAGATTTGCTGCTGTGTTTGGGATCATTGTCCTGTTGCAGGACCCAATTTCACTGGTTGTGTGGAGTTTGTCTCACAGTGTGTTGCTAGCTAAAGGTCCAGCTGCTGTATTTCACAGGGAGAGAAAAGAAAGAGGGCTAACTTCACTCAGAGATGGAGAAAGATGAGAAAGACAGAACAGGAGAGGGAGAAGAGAGGTTTGATTTAAATGTAAGGACTGCTCAGTGGGATTTGATAAACTGGGATTTTAAAGTTTACATTTATGTGTTTTTAAATCTGTATATGATGTGAAGTTATGTTTTTCATATTGTGAAACTTCAGCAGCACAAATTGAACTTTGTGCTATTTATAGGGTGCATTAAAATACTCTGTGAAGGATAAACAGGTTAGTTTGCTGTATTACTGCGATGTATTTACAGTAAAGAGCAGTGTGTTGAACTGTTGCACAGCAGCTGTGGTGTTCATGGTCAACCTTCCCACCAACTTTATACTGTCTATTTAAAGACAGCATAAACAGTATATTGTCAGTGTAGAGGATGGAAATCAACCAAGACAACTAATGAAAATTTGCTTACATCTTCCTTCATTTAGGTGTGTAAATCCACAAAAAGCAGTAAACTTCAAAGCAACAGCAGAGGTCAGCTGGTCACAGCCGGTACACTAAGAATATCTATGTATTATTGTAGGCTCTACCTTACAATATAAAGCGCCCTGAGGCGACTGTTGTTGTGATTTGGTGCTGTATAAATAAAACTGAATTGAACAGAATCTACTGGGCCTCTCAATTGGAATTATTGTGAGTTGTGATTCTTTTCCCCATGCTTCATTTTCTCTGCTCATGTTGTACATAATCCATTCAAGCTAAGTACATTCATTAGAATTTAAGTTTAGACTGAAATAAAATTTATATTCCCATGCACTAATATAATCTTATTACATTATTATACCACAAGGTTCAGTTAGCGCTGCACAAAAATAGCTGGTCGAAACCTCCTCAAAAGATTTACTTCTTACTTTGAGTACATTCCAGAGCCGTTACTTTTTCACTTTCACTTGCGTAGAGAAGTTGAATCAGTTCTTCAACTTTTACCAGAGTATTTTTTAACATATAAGTATCTGTACTTCTAGCTATGTACTACTTAATACTGTATTTCTGCCACCTCTGGGTATGCACTGCTAAGGGAAAAGCAGAGAAACAAGGTCAAAAACTATTTATAGTATTTATACAGGCCGTTTCCTCTTCGGGAATAAACCCACCCCATAATCTGTCTTAACGCTGTTGTAGAATTACTTATCACATCATGCATCTGTTTGGTCTCAGATCCTTAAAAAGCTGTGCTTTATCTCAGTTATCTGCTTGGCCTCACATCAGCAGGGATGGTCAGGGAGAGGCAGAGAATCTTGTGGCCTGTTTTTTTCAGCTTCGTCATCGCAAGCTTCAAAGCTTTAACATCTGACAAAGTTATAGATAAACACTGCAATATGCAATCATTACTAAGGTAGGAGGCAGGAATGAACAGTCTTTTATTTTGCTGTTTCCACACAGTAGGAGGTTCCCACTTACCTCTGCTTTGGCATTATTATGTCTTTTATTTGGACATGTTGTTTTGTTTATGAGATAAACAATGGCAACCATAACTGGAAAAGCATGTTGAATGTCCTTTTTATTAAGTCAATCTACTGAGAGCTAAAATATTCACCTACAGTACAGAGCCTTCTTTATATGATAAATAAAAGCATTTCTCAGAATGTACCGAGGCAAAGCAAGGAACCTGCTGAACTTTTTTATATTTACATTACCTGACATGACATCATCCACTAGTCTCTGGACACTGCATTTTGAAACCTCGACATGTTTTGCCATGTTTTCGAGCCACAGATGACCATATTTGGCCAAGACGGTGGAGTGCTAAGTTATAAGCTAACTGCTTGAGCATCCAAAACAGCTGGTTAGTGCTAAGTAACAGACTAATGTACTAAGTACTACAATGTCACTCACCAAAAGTTGAGCACAAACTTTCTACTACACCATAAGCCATATAATGCCCTCAGATAATTCCATTAAAAAAGCTTAAAAATGCACATAGTCAAAAGGCCCTGTTCAGTGACCTAAATTTCAGAAGTAAGGCCTAGCAGATAGCTACAAGCTATAGCTCTTTTGGTGTGCTCAACTATCAATCAAAGCAACAAACATTAATTTAAAATTTTGACCCTGTGTACAGTTGCTATGAGGTGAGAAACAAGCTATAGACCTAAACCATTTTTCATACCAGGCTATAAACATGTAAGCAATGAGCTAAATTGGGGAAATGTGTACTCTGAGTGTTTCAGGTTTAGTATGTCCACACGCTGGCTTCATTTCTCAGTAACCTCAGTGGCTGCTGCTGTACAGTACCGCACAGGCAGTTAAAAATATGTCAGTCTACTTTAGCAATGTCAAGAATCTGAGGAACAACCAGAATTCTATTGCTATTAATGTCTGTGCTGTGAATGAAGCTAACAAAGAACTTCACAGCAGAAGTTGTCCACAGTTCACACTTCTCTTGTACTCTGCTGTGGTTGTTCCCTTTCTATCTCAAGCCAGTCTTTGAAATTCAGTCTACACATAGCATCATCTCCTAGAGGTGATGCACTTTTAGTTTGTTGGGGGATTACATGCTAGTGCGTCTCTGTGGTATCCATGTTGTTGAATTCCCAGAATCCTTCCATTCTAGAGCAACACAAACATGGGATCATGTATCGGAAGGAGTTCTGGCTGCTTTTGACATTGTAATAATCTGCATGTGTACAGTATAAAAACATGTTGTGCATATGTGCTGTGGTGGTGTCTGCACTTCAACACAGCAAGAAGGCAATCTTGCATGAATAGTTTTATAGCAAAATCCAATGAATTTGGCACATAATCTGATTTATTAACTCCATATGATGTAATATATTCATGCATTTTGAATCCTCACTTCAGTAGTAAACAATGTATGGAAAATAGAGCAGTTTTAACAATGAAAGTAAAGCCACTATCCAACATAAATGATGTTTAAGTGCCTCTTGGCAGGGATTTTATTTGGAAGCTTTCAAAGGAATAAGTCATCTCCTTCCAAGTGTCTCGTTGCTAACATGGGTCCACTGTTCTTTTTCAGCAAGGCCTCAGTAACACGGGCAGTCACGTGATGCACACATATTTCCACCCATTTTGGTTTGGAAAGCCATTCTGGAATATTCTTCTCTTAGTTTTCCCATGTCCAACCTCAGACCGCTGTTACACCTCTTCTTACATGACAACTGATGGCATAACTGACCACACCTCCTCACCACCCACTCAATCTCACTGGGAGGTAAACTCAAAAATTGGACCAGATATACTCAAATCAAAGTTACAAAGGAGGCTGCTTGTGTTCTGATGAGTTAATGCTATCAAATGTTTTCCATTAGGGTTTTGGGGGGTAATATTAACATTCAGTTATTTAAACCAGCTTTTAAGCAAATGTCTATTCTGCAGAAAAGCAGTTACTTGGCTCCCGCTTGTCCCCACAGAAGAGGCAGAGGCTGAATGCCTTTCCAACACTTAACTGTTGCTGTAACTTGCTTCTGGTGTCTCACATGTCCCTCTTGCCCTGCCAAGTATGGCCACAGATTCCCCCTTCCTCCAGTGCTTGTCTGACTCACAGATCCGACTGAACAATGCCCACCATTGAACTCTCTATGCATGTCTTTAATTGACAGCTGGAATCTATTAATGCAGAGTCCAGTAGCTATGACTACTCCACAATAAATCACATACATATTCATGATTGGAAATACATTTTCAGCCTGATTGAAGATGGAAACGTGGTGGGACTCTGTCACAGTCCTAAGCTGTCCTGAAAAGGCCCTTCAGAGCTGCTGATGTTTACAAACTGACTCATTTCACCATCGTGTTTTCCGCCCCTTGTCCATGAGTGGTACTTACCTTGAAAAGTTGTAATTTCCATGATTTGGAAAAATGAGTTGCCTTGTTTGACATCTGGAAATAATTGTTACTCATCAGGCTTACAGTTGTGTTCCCTCGCCTGTCTTAATGTAACATGCGGTGCTGACAGTGTTTCACACCATGGGGATGGGGGGATTAGATAACAGGATGTGACTGTTGACATCTTTAAAATTCATAGCTACACAAACCTCTGTTTTGTTTTGTTGATGTGGAAAACATGCCGTTTTCACACTCTTGCTTTAAATCAATCTAAAGTTGCAGCAACAGGGATTGTAAACCAGCTGTCTGCAACTGGATAATCGTTACAGTCAAGAATGACTCATTTTTAAAAGAGTCTCCAACTCACTGCCATGACATAGAATATATCAAACAATATGCACCGTGTAATCATGAAAAGCGGAAACTATGTAGTAGACTGCATAGTGAAGCAGAGGGCAAGAAGCCAAGCAAGTGAAATAGCAAGTGGAATAATATTTAAGTCTGAATGTTCCGCCTTAGAGGTTCATGTAGGGGAGCAGCTGTTACATAATGTAGCACAAGCGTGGCAAACACTTCGGCATGGGAGGAAAGCAAACACTGCTAGTTGCCTCAGGATGGCACAGAGTTCAGTGATAGGTCTTTGGAACCTCTGCCTCTCATAAATAACTTTGGCTAACTGTGGTAAATCACCATCCCACACCCATCTGAATCCAGATCCAGAAATAGTTAGACATTAGACAACATTAGAATGAAAGTCAGTAGAAGCAAGATAGAATACACATGTGTGAATGAGAGAAAGAGACAAGTGAAAAGACAGGTGGCTGGTCTAAAGATGTTAAGAATTGCTTTGGTAGTGACCAGAATGGATGAGATTAGAAATGAGCACTTCAGAGGGACCTTTTTGGAGACACAGTCAGATAGGCAAGGCTGAGTCAGTTCAGTCATGTACAGACTGATGCAGACTGCAGTGGACTCCAGCTCACTCCAATGCATATAAGTAAGACTTTTAACATTTTCTTGTTTTTTTTTTTCATTTATGTTTTTTATTTGAAAAGGTACAGAGACATTACAAGATACATCATACAGTTGTTTCAAAAGACTTTTGACATTTTCAGCTGGACTTTGCTCACTACTTCTCAAGACCACCCTGACTCCCTTTTCCTTCTGTTTCAGTGCCCTAGTCCACTGACTCTCGAGCCACGGTTTCCCTGCCAAGCCCAGCCAGTTGTTAAGTTTATGTTCCCAGCCTTCCTGGCCCAGTGTTTTATAGCTCATGTCTCTTGTATTCTAGCTTGCTAATCACAGTACTTGTTTTTGCCCTAGCCTGGTTCATAGCTTTAGCACTTGGTCGTTTTGTTTTCCACATCATTGTAAATAAAGTTTTCTGGAATCTCAGCTCTGAGCCTTCATGGTGAATCTGCTTTTGAGTCCGTTCCTCATTGCTGGCTACTGAGCTGTGACAATTCCTGGTCTCTTTACCGTGCTGTCATTTTTACTTCCTGCCTCTGTCAGCCCCACATACTGTTTAACTGTCTGCCCAACACTCAATATTTTCACCTGTGTTGAATTTGTCACTTCTACTTCTACTTGGTCTCTATAATCCCCCTCTCTTTCACCTGCAAGTAACTAGATTGTCTTTATCTCATGACTTCTAGCATTCCCATTGTTCTTTGTGTTTTTCTTTGTGTTTCTAACTGATCGCCATAACTGTGGACTGTCCTTTAATGTTGCCAAAGTTGCCACAGTTGTCAAATGTAAGGGACTTTCTACAAATTATTCTGCTCTCGATAATTTTCCTCACTAAAATTTAGCCTGTAGCTGAATCACTGTTCATTGATTTAAATGTGGTCATAATAGACACTGTGATTATCAATTAAGAAATTAGAAAATTAAAATAATAAGTCCAACAACCAACAATCTTTCATTGTACATGAAAATTTAACAGGGAAGGTTGGTCATATTTAACCAAAGTTGGTATGTGAGCTAAGATGGATGTTAATACAAGATAGTCTCCATCCAACCAGGAGATTTAAAGCATGATGGGCAGGACTGCAACAGACCAAACTATCTGTGTAGAGAAATTATGAATGTTCTCCCAGTATCTTGATGGATTTCCTCCAGGTGCACTCGCTTTCTCTTATCTTCCTGTGATGGACTGGCAATCTGTCCAGGATATTTTCAGCTTTAACAATCATGTCTTCTTCCCTGTCTTCTTCTAAATGTATTGGCAGATGAAGGCTATTTTGAGTGTGGTATAAGTTTTAAAGCTTACTTTCCTGCAATGCAATAACCCGCTATCAGCTTATCAAACACTTTCACACGGTCCACCAAGTTCTTTGTCCCTGGTTCAGTTTTATCACCGTTTTGAAGTGAGTGTCTTTTGAGAAGGAACATTTCATTTCTAAGTGGCTCTTGAGCTTGCCTTGAACAATATTAGAATTAGCCAATTTCCTCAGACAGATGATGCAGTCAAGCTGAAAGCTAATGAAAACTCTTCTCTCCAGCTGAACATTGTATACTATAAAAAATGAAAGTGTTTGTCAGAGCTATGATAATCCAAAAATCCTAATTATGCTGGTGTGAGGCCCACTGTGCTTGTATAACAATTGTATCATTCAAGTCATATCCGCTCTTTGTATTTGCAGACATGGAGAAGCTGATTCATGGCGCAATTGCCTCATTAGTGTAACTCCATTTATTCATGGCTCATCAAGAAAAATGTCTCCATCTGCAGTCACTACAGAAAGTTGTTGCCAGCCTGCTAATGCTCTCCAAGGGATGAGGCCAAGTTTTTTCTTTCAGTCCCTTCAACCCTTCGCTGGTTTCTTGCCAGCTTTAGAATTTTAAGCGCACCCACAGACTGATCACTGCTGAAGATTTTTCTGGCCTTGATCCTCTTACCAGATAACTTGGAAAGAACATGATGCTGCACACATCTGTTGCCCCCAGTAACCCAGTGTTTTTGGAGGAAGCATTGGTGGGAACAGTGGACCCAAAGGATACCCGGATACAGAACATAAAGATTTTCCAACGTCACTGTTTTAACTGGATGTTCATGCATCTTGCACCACGCCACTTTCAGCTTTAAACTTGTACTGCGCAGTATTACCCTGTAATCTGTATCCAAACCCTTAGAACCTCTAGGCAAGAGATTTTTGGCACCTAAAGACTTATTGGAGATCTATTGAACAGTAACAAATGAGCAGTAAAAGGTCCCAGGATTCTGAAATCTATCAGTGTAGGGTCTCAAACAACACTTTTCTAGTCTTACTGACAATAGCCAGACCTCGAATCAGGACCCTTCATGCATCACCATGCTGCCTGGGTAAAAGGAATCTTTTAAAAGTTTTGATGCTTTGTACTTTGTGATTGTGCTGCATCTGACATTAAGAGCTGCTGGTGTCAACTGCCAGGTCTTCATAAAGATAAAGGACATTCTCCGGTGTAATAAAACATTTTAAAAAGGGACTATAGCTTTATACTTACCAATAAGATAATGTTCAGTCATGTGAAAGCAAACAGAAGAAAGCTGGGGCATTTCCCAAAACTTCAACCTTACTTTGTGGAGCATATTACATGATCCATCATACTGAGATCTTCTTCCAACTATTGCATGATAAGAAGTATAAGAACGCTCAGAGGCTTGTGATTCCCAGAGTGCATTAAAAAGGTATGATTCATTTTCCCTAAGCAGTGTAGAAAGAGAGTCTGAGCAGCAAACTTGACAGCATACTTAATAAGACAAAGTATCTTTAAACTGAACATTTTAGCACCAGAGTGTGGATGCTGCAGACCAAATGACAAAAACACCTTTTGTAAATGCTGTCCAGATGCCGGGAACAAACCGATGACATCATTTTTTTACTGACATGTCAACAAAAAATAAAACTGTTTACGAATCTGACACACCATGATTTTGGTTCGGTTTAGGGCTTTTTGGAACAACTGCGGTCAGGATTTAAGGAAACCAACAGTGGTCATTGGCTGGAAACAATAATCAAACCAGGTCACATCTTCAAATCTGCTGTTTTTCTTTTAGACAAACAGAATTCACAAGTCGCATCGCTTCTACGTTGATTTCTTTTTGGGAATTTGTTTAAATGGCAGGTCCTGTAGTTTTTCTAAAGAGGACAGTCAGAGGTTAAGTAAAATACTTCTGGATTTTTTTACACTCCAAATATGTGACACAAAAGTACAAAAACATTCATGCAAAAAAGGAAATGGAGAGGGAGATTTTTTTTCACTCTCTGTTGTGTGGAATATGTGACTGCAGCGCTAAAGCTGTCTCTAGAATGAGCCTTTGTCAGTTGGTCCAAACAGATTTCACATAAGAAAAAAATGCAAGGACAACCAGCAGTGCCCAGCTGGATGTGTGAAAGGAAACTTTTCCAGCTAAAGCCTCTGCAGTCTTAAAACAGGGGATTCCCATAAAACTACTGGTGCTGTGTTTCTCATTAGAAAGTGCATAAAGAACCTTTTAACATTAAAATATCTTTATTCTAATCTTGGCCTTACTTTACTTAAGAATGATTCAATAGAAATTCACTAAGTGAAAAGACAGTAACCATAATATTAACACTCATAATGAAAGTGGGGTCCTACTTTGCCATCTAATGTTAAATTATGGAAAAAGAACCACAAACCTTTCTGATGCAAAAAATTAATAAACAAGGACTGTGCTCACTCCCTGTCTGCTGGCTGAATCTGATGTCAATCATGATGTCAGTACAAATTTCTATATCCAAATATAAACAAGAAAAAGGGAGGTGTGTAAATTAAAGATTTTTTTAGATTAAAGTTGTTAGTGTATGTGAGAAAATAAACTGCCAAATTTATGAATCAAAGTACCAAACTGACATAGAAAAATCACGAATATATACAAGAGAAAAACTTGGAAATATATGAGAAACAACTGAAACTATAATGGAAATCATCCAGCAGTGTGTGGTAGCGAGTGGCATCTATTTTGCTGTTGTCTGGGGGCAGCATTGGTGCCAGAGATGCCAGCAGGATCAACAAACTGATCCGCAAGTTTGGAATCATCACTGGTTAAAATTTGGAGGCATTTCAGTCAGTGAGGGTCAGGAGGTCAGTGAACAAACTGCTCTCCATCATGGAAAACCCATCACACCTGCTCCACTCCAACACTTCTGAGGCAGCAGAGCTCCTTCTTCCTCGGACTGATTCAGGAAATCATTCCTACCGTTCTCTATATCCTGTAAGATAACTCTTCACTCTGTGATAGGTGAACAAACCTCCGAGTCATGAGATTTCAAAGATATTTTTGTGTTTTACCATAATGCACCTAGTTTTCTTAAATTTATATTGTACATATTATTTTTAATGCAATTTGCACTTCTCTCTTACACAATGTCAGGCTTACTTTTACTGTTTTTAACTAACATTATTTTTACTTGTTTTTTTTAATCACATTTGTAAATATATAAATTCCTGCACATCTCATAGTAGAAGGCCCTTACCAGGCACCTGTGACACTGTCATTTTAACTTACTCAAACTCTTTTTTCATGCTGCTGTAACACAAAAATGTCCCCTGCGGGTTCAGTAAAGTATCTATCTATCTATCTTTCTATCTATCTATCTATCTATCTGTCTGTCCATCTATCCATCTACAGTGGCTTGCAAAAGTATTCGGCCCCTTGAACTTTCTCACATTTTGTCACATTACGGCCACAAACATGAATCAATTTTATTGGAATTCCACGTGAAAGACCAATACAAAGTGGTGTAC
>VUQG01041217.1:0-16937 GCA_015106755.1 Etia nguti | reverse complement strand
TTCCACAGCATCTCTTTATCCTGTTTTCCTTCTCTCACCCCAACCGGTCGGAGCAGATGGCCGCCCCTCCCTGAGCCTGGTTCTGCCGGAGGTTTCTTCCTGTTAAAAGGGAGTTTTTCCTTCCCACTGTCGCCAAAGTGCTTGCTCATAGGGGGTCATATGATTGTTGGGTTTTCTCTGTATCTAGTATTGTACGATCTACTATACAATATAAAGCGCCTTGAGGCGACTGTTGTTGTGATTTGGCACTATATAAATAAAATTGAATAGATAAATTCTGTTATAAAACAGAATCCTAGGTTATGAGTACCATTATCTGAGATTGGGGAGTGATTTCTGGACAATAGCACTAGGGACCAACTTTACATGCAATGACGCTTGTAGCCACTGAAAGGCAGGTTGAAGCTCCTCAATAGCCTGATACAGAGTAGAGCCACGTAGGTAAAGTATAGTGTCATTTGCATAAAGGTACACTTTAGCTATAGACTTATTTTCATCAGAAGTACGTGACTCCCTGTTAACTCTCAAACACGCACCTTAAAGCAGATAACTAGTATGCTGGAGAGGAAATGGCATGTCACAAATTTAGGAGATCATCATTTAGCCCGTAAAAATAGTTTCCTGTTTTATAAAAAAGCCCTCCGTAGAGAACATCTTACTATTCATTATTGATTGAAAAAAATAAGAACAGCCCTAGGTTTCTCTTCAGCACTGTAGCCAGGCTGACCCAACGATTCCTTTAACGTTAACTAGAAATGACTTCATGAACTTCTTCACAAATAAAATTTTAATCATTAGAGAAAAAATTACATAGATAATGTTACATCTCACAGATGTAACATTATCTACAGCTACTTTCAGTACCATTTATATTCATTTAGAGTCTTTTTCTCCAATTGATCTTTCTGAGTTAACTTCAGTAATTACTTCCTCCAAACCATCAACGTGTCTTTTAGACCCCATTCCTACAAGTCTGCTCAAAGAAGTCCTACCATTAATTAATGGTAGGACTTCAATCTACCATTCAGTCATAGTAACATCCAGTCTTAAATCTGATCAACCTATCTCTAATAATCATCAATGTACCATAGGCCTTCAAGCTGGCAGCAGTTAAACCAATACTTAAAAAGTAATCTCTAGACCCAGCTGTATTAGTTAATTTATATGCCGATCTCCAACCTTTCTTTTATCCAAAAAAGTCTTGAAAGGAATGTCTTAAAGACATAAAGACCTGGATGGCCTCTAACTTTCTGCTTCTTAATTCAGATCAAACTGAGGTTATTGTACTCGGCCCTAAAAGTCTTAGAAATATGGTATCTAACCAGATGGTTACTCTGGATGGCATTACAGTGGCCTCCAGTAACACTGCGAGGAACCTTAGAGTTGTTTTTGACCAGGATATGTCCTTCAATGCACATATTAAACAAATATGTAGGACTGCTTTCTCCCATTAGCACAGTATCTCTAAAATTAGAAATATCCTGTCTCAGAGTGACGCTAAAAAACTAGTTCATGCATGTATTATTTCTAGGCTGGACTACTGTAATTCATTATTATCAGGCTGTCCTAAAAACTCCCTGAAAAGCCTTCAGTTAATCCAAAATGCTGCAGCAAGAGTACTGACAGGGACTAGAAAGAGAGAGCATATTTCTCCTATATTGGCTTCTCTTAATTGGTTCTTTGTTAAATCCAGAATCAAATTTAAAATCCTGCTCCACACATACGAGGTCTTAAATAATCAGGGCTGGATGAGGTAACCCTAAATCCTCCCTTAGTTACACTGCAATAGATCTAGGCTGCTGGCGGATTCCCAGGATGCATTGAATATTTCTTCTTCAATCCCCTTTTTCACTCACTCTGTGTTTATACACCTCTTTCCATTCAGGTATTAGTTATTACCTATCTCTGGCTCTCTTCCACAGCATGTCTTTGTCCTATCGTTCTTCCCTTACCTCGAACCGGTCACTGAAGATGTCCACCCCTCCCTGCGCCTAGTTCTGTGTCTTCCTGTTAAAAATTAGTTTTTCCTTCCCACATTCGCCAAAATTAATTGAATAAATTCAGTTTATATATATATAGCGTGAAACCACAACAACAGTTGAATCAAAGGACTTTATATTGTAAGGTTAAGACCTCACAATAATACAAAGAAAACAGAGAAAATCCCAACAATCATATGACCCCCTATGAGCAACAGGAAAGGAAGGAAGAACTTCCTTTTAAGAGGAAGAAACCTCCATCAGGACCAGGCTCAGGGAGGGGTGGCCATCTGCCATGATAGGTTGGGGGTGAGGGGAGAAAGACAGGAGAAAGACACACTGTAATGATTAATCCACCTGTATGCATACTGGTGGATTAATGTTACTCAAAATTATATTTTTAATGTAAAGATACCGCGAAATGCTACCTCATCATGGTGGAGGGGTTTGTGTGTCCCAGGGATCCCAGGGGCTATGTTGTCGGGGGGGCTTTTGCCCCCTGATAGGGTCTCCCATGGCAAATTGGTCCTGGGTGATGGACCAGACAAGCGACAACCGATTCAGAAGACCCCTATGAGTACACGATCAAGGGAACAGTTCACCCTGCTCAGGATAGGGTTACCAGGGCCCTGCCCTGGAGCCATCCTCCTGCAGGTCCACCACCAGCAGGAGGTGCCCTAGGGGTTGGGTGCAATGTGTGTTGGGCGGCGGCCAGGAGCGAAGGCGGACTGATCCCCGGCTACCAAGACTAGCAATTGGGACATGGAATGGAAAGGTTGAGAGGTACTGGCTAGATATAGTGGGGTTCACAACAACGCTCTGGAACCAGTCTCCTGGAGAGGGGTTGGACTCTGTCTCAGTCTGGAGTTGTCCTTGTTGACAGGCAGGGGGCTGGGGTGGGTATCCCCTCGTCTTGCTGCCTGTATGTTGGGGTTTCTCCCGGTGGATGAGAGGGTTTGTTCCCTGCACCTTTGGGTCGGGGAACCTGTCCTGACCGTGGTCTGCACAGAATGACAGTTCAGAGTACCCAGCCTTCTTGGAGTCCTTGGGTGGGGTGCTTGAGGGTGCTCCACCTGGGGACCCTGTTGTCCTACTGGGAGACTTCAACGCTCATGTGGGCAATGACAGTGAGACCCGGAGGGGCGCGATTGGGAGGAATGACCTCCCGCATCTGAACCCAAGTGGTGTTTTGTTGTTGGACTTCTGTGCAAGCCACAGTTTGTCCATAATGAACACCATGTTCCAACATAAGGGTGTCCAAAAGTGCACATGGTACCAGGACACCCTAGGCAACAGGTTGATGATCAATTTTGTAATCATATCACCAGACCTGTGGCCATATATTAAAAGCAAAACAAAACTGAAAAACGGTGTGTTGGGTCAGAATCCTTTACACAGCTGTTGATGGTTTTGCTTTGATTCAAGAGTTCAATGCATTTCTTACAGGTAAAAATATATATGTTTTGTAAAACAAATTAAGATACACTCCTGTTCCACTCATGTAGCAGTGTAAATGAAAAGGCACAAAACATTTTCACTGACTCAGCACTACTTTGAATACATGTATTAGCAGATACACACAAGATTATGACTGCACATGTTGCTTGTGCATGTAATCAAAGTCATAATCTAATCAGCTTCACTTCCAATTTTGAATGAGATGAATAGTATTGTCTATAATGTATTTTCTCTCCAAAGAGAGGATTTTCTGTCCCTGTCTATTTTGAAAGTGTCGATTTGTTTAGTCAGTGCTCCTTGGTGTGCAGACATGGCTCATCGTCCTGAGATTTCAGCATCATCAGCAGCCATCCTCCTCAAAGGTCCGCCGGTCAACCCACTGCAGTAGTCTATCATGTAAAGCATATTTCATGAGGTGCTTTCAATTGCCTGTTACCAAGCAAACCAATATTCACAAACAACTCTAATTTTTTCCTTTAAAAGCTAACATTCTAGGGAACATTTAGGGAACTTACTGGATCCGTTGAATTAGTTTTTTAGTTTAGTTTTCTTTTTTTTTGTGTACAGTATACACAAATTTCTGCCAGAACAGTAATCAGAATACTGCTGAAAACCTTTTCAAGCCTGGGAGCACTGAAAAGCAAATTAATTCACTTTAAACCAGTTTTATTTATTTATTTAAATCACAGAGCTGCTCATCAGAAGGAGATTTATATAGCAAAATAAGTTTAGAAAAAGGAAGGTGATTCCCAAAGAACCAGATTGGGTTTGTTTAACACGAATGATTAGGGCTGAGGTGAACGAGAAAAAAGAAAAGTATGAAGAGACAACAACAGCAAACAAAAAGTGAAACTGAAGGAGATGGAAGACACTCATTTAAGGACATGCAGCAGTGGCATATAAATGCACTGAGAGAGAAAGGTACTGATAGTGTCAAGCATATCATTATACTTTGATGCATTTTGCCACTTTAGTTTGAGAGAGATGCTTTTTTATAAACAGTATTTTTATTTAGACCATTTTTGTCGTTGTTTTCATTTCACAGTGTAAATCACGTGTTGGCTTTCACTGACAAAATTTAAAGACCTCGCACCACCCACACAGTGCAATCACAAGGTCTATACTCAGACACTATATAATATTACAATTGGAATGAGCCAAAAGTCTAATTGGGAAAAACAACGCAGATGTTTTTGTGTCTTCCTGACTGCATAAATCCCAGTGTCCCCTGCATGTTTTAAAGAGAAGAGGTCATATTCTAGTCTGCCATCTAGTGACAGAAGCTATGCAGACAGATTAAGTGATAGAGCAGACCTGCATAGACGTACAGTTTATGTCAATATTGACTAGGCAACAAATAGATGGTCTCTGAATAAATGAGGCTATATAATTTTTTTTGTGCTGATATTTAAAATTCAGCAATCATTGGCTCATAAAGTAAGCTTGATAAAATTTCAGACTCTTCAGTCCTAGTGATAATGCTCAACAACTATGGGTTAAACAAAGTTTTTAAAGATGGTTGAAATACTCCATAGTCAGAAGTAAGAAGAGATTCCATTAAAAAATAAATTCTTGTTGCAAATGTCAAGCAGCAAGTTTTACTGGGAAAATGATCCCAGTAAAACCTTAAAATGCAACAACTATTCCTACAAACACAAATTAAAATCTTTAGAGTTCTCTGATTTGAACAGTACTGGAAATCTGCAGGGATCTTCAACATGGTGTAAGACTGAGTCTCTACAGTAACACCAGTAACTTGGCCAAGGAGGTCCCTGAACACTGACTAAGTAGAGGCTGAAACTTTTGCATAACTTTACATTTTAAATGAATTTTATATTTTTGATGAGCTGGAAAAACTGCCATAGCCCAAATGGACCTTAACACAATCTGCCATCAGAGAGAATTAATTTACAAAGGTTATAGATGTTTTCCAGATCTGGACCTCGGGTTTCATTTTAGTGAATGGTGATATTTACCCTGATTACAGTTTAACTTGTATGTAAATGCAACACAGAACAGCGGAAGCACAGGCCAGAATGTGATAAGAGCGGAAAGAAGTCTGTTATTTTAGTGTAGAGTGACCCAATCTCACAACTTTGCATGGATTCTGACCAATGTGTAGACTTTACCCTATCCTCAAATAATGTGCGATTTGACAGTGTACATTTGGTAGCACTTTATGTAATGTAATTATGCAACACATCATTAATATAATATCCCTTTTACGCATAGTGGTCACTACAGTGGACAGCTATTCAAAGGCTATTTTCTTGTATTTGTGTTGATGGTATACTTGCACATAAACCACTACATTGGACACTGATGTGTCACTCCATACACATCAGTAGATGAACAAAAATACTCAAGAAAAAAATCCGGATTGAGGTTGTCATAATTCATGCATGAAAGGGATATATACCGAGGCTATAGGCATGAACCGAGGTTTACTTGGATTGTGATGTCTGGTGGTGTTTATGGTATTGTATATATTACTGTGGAGGTATTTATAGTAAAAGGAAGAAAAGAAAACTGCATTAATTTTTTTTTTCTTTGAAATTGTTCCTGATTTTTTGTTTTAAAAAAATGAAATGCAGTCTTAATCCACAGTGCATTGTTGCATTTGTATATGTCCTTCACGTTTTGAGTGTGAAATATATCATACTCATACAGCAGCGACGGTGAACAAGGATGCAAACAATATTGGCGATTATTTTACAACACAACTGCTAAAACTGAAGTCTCCTACAGTATTTTTCTGTTACTACAGTGATCTCCTTTTATGTGCCGTTTTTAAGTTTTTAAGTTTTTCATATAAGTTTTTTGTTTGCTAAAACAAAAAACTTATATGACTATATTTATAGTCTGCACGACAGTCCGTATATAATGGCACGTTCAACTGATCTTTGACTCTAACATGACTTGGGCTCGGCTGGGGCCAGTGGAGAGCCATGATTCAGTTGGATGTTGTGCAGGGGTGTGTTGTGGTATGTTTCTGGGAAAAGGGGTTATCTGCAGCAGATAAGAGCCACGTTTAAAAGGCTGCGCAGGAAGAGGTCCGCTTACTTCACTGCCAGCTGGAGGGAGCCACGACATGCGAATCATGCTGCTGCTCCTCACCATATCCGTTGTCAATGTGCTTTTTGGTGTTGGAATGGTTTGCATGCCCCTGTCAGACAACGGGCCCCACATCGCCCACGGCTGGGCCCAGGTGGTCCGGCTCAGGCACCTTTACGCCACCAGACCGGGAATGCACCTGCTGATCAGCGAGGGTGGACAGATCCGTGGTTCTGCCGTCCAGACTCTGCACAGTAAGTGGAAAACTTTGAAGTGCAGAGTCAAAAGGCTGCAAACTGCGGTACTTGTTACCAACCACAGTGTGCTTCACTCTTGGGAACATTTCCATTTTAGGCCTAATGGAGATTCGTCCAGTGGGTCCAGGCCGTGTTGTCATCAGAGGGGTAGCAACCGCAAGGTTTCTCTGCATAGAAGACGACGGCACACTGTACTCATCGGTGAGCATAAAAATAATACTACTACTAATAATACTAATAAAAGGAGAAGAATACGTATTTATATTTATATCACTTATCAAAACGAGCGATACAAAATTCTTTCCAAAATCACACATAAAATATTAAAATACAATTATGTAGAAGGATGAAAAATAACTTTAGGATACCTAATTAAGTTCTAAATGTTACTTCTCACGATGGAGTCATGACCAGCTTCTTTCTCCTCACCTTTCAGCTAGTCCTAGAGTCCAAACAGATTCAGAAAGCAGCTCCAAGCAAAAGCAGACACTCTGCTTGTAAGTTTTTCATGTGCCTCATTTTGGAAATGTCTCTGAAATTCCAGCACTGGAGAGTTTGTCCTGAATTACCAAGCAAGCTACCCAGCCCTTTGCTTTGAAAGTAAGAATATCTACCCCCACAAACCGACCAAGCTTATATTCATGCTGCTTGTGTACTGTCCTGTGAAATCGGACATTTTCACTTTGTGCCGTCTTGCAAAAAATGAAGTACACACCATGATTCAGTAGCTTGTTGAACCACCTTTAGCAGTAATGGTCATTAGGAAGATTTTATTCTCTCACATCGTTGTGGAGGAATTTTGGGCCACAATGATGTGATACAAAGTCGCTTTGGTTCATTGCTGTTTGCAGACATTTGTTTATGCACTCTTAAAGTTACGCCACAGCATGTTAGTTGGGTTGAGTTCTGGACTTTGACTGGGCCACTGCAACATCTTAATTAATTTTTTTTTTCCATCTCTATAGAGTTAGAGATGTAGCTCTCAGGATTTTTGCCAGTTTATCTGAGCATTGCACAGTCTGACCTTGGGGCTAATTTGCTGGAACGTCCACACCTGGTAAGACTTGTTAACAGGCACGTTAACACAGACCTGCAAACTGCCTGCAAAATTTCTATGGAAGCAGTACAGGTGCATTTTAGGCGTTCACAGGATTGCATAGCCATGTGAATATTCCTGATCCTTTCTGCCTGTGATTGCCACTATGTTATATTTATGTACTGCAACAGCTATAATAGTTACAATACCAACTGCAGTTGCATCTCACGCAACAAGTGCTACTTCACTTGACCTCACACAGACAATCACAATGAAACCATTGAGCCTTTCTCAGCAGTGTCATGTTGTAAAATACAAGACAGGCAAAATAAGCTTCTTCTCCATCTTTGTGCTATTTGTAAACTTTCTAAAGCAAAAACCTGTTGGAAAAAATGTTTTAATTGGTAATCTGATTGATTAATAATTAATCTTTTTCTATTTCATAATCTGCAGAGTTCTACTGAAATGTGATTATTACTGGTTTAAACTTTATTTTCTGATACCGCGCTTTTACTTATATAAATACTTTTGTTGCACTTGGTGTCAAGCTGGCATTTGAACACCAAGTGGTAAACTGTTATTCCATAAAGAAAGTAGATGTAATTTTTGACTACAAACTTCTTCAGTGGCTATTCTAGAAAGGTTTCGGTAGACACGAGTGACGCAAGGTCTGCCGTGCTTGTGATATGTTGTTAATCGGCTTCCATATTCACTGCGTGCAGCAGAGTCATTCATTCAAATAGTCGACCAGTTCATCAACCTTTGTTCAGTGTGGTGCAGGGCAGGATGTGTTTGCAAAGTGGAAAAACCTGAATGAAAAGACCCAGCAGCACCAACAACAACCTTGGCCTCTGGCTGGGTATCTTTGGTCAAAGTAAACAGCCATCGAAGAACTTGCAGTGCCATTTACGTATGGTTTCTTTGGGGGTTTTTTTGTTAATAGTCCCTGTTAACCCTTACCCCTCATTGTACAACATGTTGTACAACATGTATATAGGATCAGCAAACAAATACATTTAGAGTCGAAACAAATGCCAAAAAGCAATATTTTTTATTTATTTCAAATAAAGGATACAATAAGGTATATTGTAGAACGTGGACAGTGATACATGTGAATGTAATGTGAACTTTTCCAGCACGCCTACAGCAGAGAGGACTGCATCTTCAGAGAGCAGATCTTGCCAGATGGTTACAACATCTACATCTCTGACAGACACGGAGTCCTGCTCAGTCTGGGAAACCACCGGCAAAGACTGCAGGGCTTAGACCGAGGCATTCCAGCCCTGGCCCAGTTCCTCCCCAGGATCAGCACTCTGAATCAAATAGCCTCCCCTGGGGACCACACGAAAGTGGCAAAAACAGAAGAGCCTGTGGACACAATAGATTCATTTGGAAAGTTCTCTCAGATCATTGACAGTCCCAGCTTCCATAAGAGATGAGACTGCAGCTCTAAGACACCTGTTAATGCATGTGCCAAGGGGTGTCTGTGCACTCTTCTCTGAGTGTTGTAAAACCAGGGACTGGGTGCAGCATTCCTGCACCGGGGAAAGTACCTGCCAGCACTGTCAAGTCCAAAAGACTACAAGTGACCCAAAAGACTACAAGAGCAGCATCCAACAGAGTGGAGAGTGGGTATGCTCTACGGGACACATGTACGACAAGGCGAGGGTGCTTACTGACCACAGGCAAACAAAAAGCAGCAAAAACACATGCAGGAAAAGGAATCAGAAATCAGACTGACTGAGAAGGAGCACCGTAAATGCTGTAACATTAAAGAAAGAGTCAGACTTTCTGCCTATTAGGCTTTTCCATCACGTATTCCTGAAATATGATGTAGGATTTGGGCTTAGTGAGGTAACCTCTGGTTTAACCTCGGGTTTTACTGTCATTGAGGTGCTCCACTTTTCACATCGCCACAGTAAATGCTCTGGAGCAGATAGTGTTCAAGATAAGCAATCAACACACAAAAAACCTTGGCGTGCAGGCAATGAGAGGGGTTCTAGTTTGTGAACATTTTTAAAGACTTTTCCTGAAGACCATCAATGGATTTTTTTTAAACTCTGTGTTAAGCCAGACCCTCCTGTGTATAAATTATGTAGCAGTGATGCTGATAAGTTGACACGCAAATTTAATTTAATTTTAACCTCATTTAATTTTTCCCAGCTTTTTAGTTTTACCGACCACTTAAACACTTTTTAATACAAAATTTGTAATATTGCTTAGCCTGATGTCAGTAGTGGGGTAAGTTTAGTTAGATGAGGATACTATGGATATGCTGAACTTGCTTTATAGAACTGGCCTCTGTCAGAAAGAAGACACAAGTGGTGACTGAGGGTAGACTATCTAGAATAAGATCAGTACAAAGTATGCAGAAGGCAGTACCTGTTTGGACATCCATGTTTGTCACCAGTTTGTCACAGAAGCATTCATCAGTGTGACAGTGTGTGTGTGTATGTCATAGATTATTGTATAAAGCGCCGTGAGTGCTCCAGGGAAGCACCATGTAAGAATCAGTCCATTTAGCATTTCGTCCATGATAGATCATATATCCAATGAGGTGGTAGATTAACCTCTGTGAATGTGGTTTGCAGTCAAAAGTACTTTATATATGTACTAATTTAATATGATAACCCATTTCAAGCTTGGTCACTGTGCAGTTTTGTTGCTCTTAGATATATTTTTAATTTTTTATAAATAATCACATGCACAGCACACAAAGTATATCAAAGAAGCACATACTACAGTAATTAGCAGTGTATAATCCCAACAGGCTATGTGATGCAGGCTTTTAAGGTGGCTATAAATAAACAACTGCTTAAATACCTGGTACTATATCCAGCTGTTAAAGTTCATTACAGTACAACAGTGCTTTTACTTTGAAACTTCTTAAATGAGCTGTTTTAAATTGTCCATGCAATCATTTATTTGAAGAATTTCAGTCAGGGTTTAGATCTCATAATGGCACAGAAAAAAATGTAAAAAAAAAATATGAAGAGCTTAATAAATGAAAGTCTAAACATGTTACAATAAGCAGCTTAAATCTAAACTGAATGCAAGGTATTGTGCTATGAGGGGTAAAGATTTTCTTTATCTGTCCTTGTGGTACTGACACAGAAAGAGATGTTAGAGAAAGTGTTCAGCTGCTCTCCCAGTAAGCAGTGCAGTCAGGATCCAGTAATTATCCACAGCCACAGAGATCTGGAGGACCTCTGCTTCAGCTGCTGGAGGAACCCAAGTGTGTTGATTCAAACTGCATACAAACAGAAAGAGCATTATTATTGTCCAAACAGCTCACATTCAACTCCAGCACTTTAAGCCTGCCTTGCCTGGATTACAGGTAGTGATGGCCAAATGAAGCTTTCTAAAGCATTGAAGCTTGTGGGTTCATTACTCAAAGCATTTCAACACAGTCCTCTCTGGTGACATCTGGTGGCAAAAAATATGAAGAGCCGCTTGAATCTACAAAATAAAATGAACTGCTTCTCTACAGAGTGGAATTCACAATTTTGTCTGATATTGGGCCACCCTTGTGTTGCAAGAACATGTATTCTTTGGGGTGAAAATTTTGTTATGTTTATTTGTTTAATAAATAACAGTAAACTTTCCTTGTTTAAACATGTACCATGGTGTGGTCTTTCTTTGCTTGTGACTTTCTTGATGTTGGTAAATACAATAGATGAAAAATACATATGATAATGTACAACACATTATGGAGTATGCTTCTGCTGTGAGGTCCTGGGTCCATGTACTTATGCAGTTAATCACTGGACAGCTGGACAGGTATGTTTACAAATAATATTATATTAGGACAATTGTCTTATACGTATTTTTGACCTGAGGGTAGAATTGATTGTGAACTGGGAAGGGAAAATGCTTATGAAATTGTAAAGTAAAAACATGATGTATTTAAGGTTATCCTGTTTGATTTTTATTTAAGAAGATAATTTGTTCCACTGTGCGATGGCCAAGTCTGTTTCTTTTCTTGGAGATAATTTCTTCTGCCTTACAGGAAATCCTCTCACATGGAACAGACTATGCTGGAGTGCATAGAAACTGCAATGCAAGTCGGTAGAGATGCAGGTATACGGTCTTTCTGGATCCCACAGACTATCACCTAAAAAGAATAAACAAATGAAATTGCTGGACATTTTGCAGAAGAACATTTTAATATTATTTTTAAAATAAATTTAAAATAATAAAAAATTTTAAGTCAAATGGAAGTCTTTCTAAAGTTATTTAATGATATTTATATAATGAAAAGCAGATTTTTGTTTTGTTAAGGCATTTTAAGTTTTTCACGTTTTCAGATAAAATAAACACACAAAACAAAGGCAAACAACAAGAACACAAAGCTGGCAAACCCACCTGATTGACCAAAATCTACTCAAAATACTCCCACATGACAGAACCTCCTCTCTTCCTCGCTGGCTTGTTGGTATCTCTCAATAGAATGATCAGTGGTTTGCTATCTCTCACCATCAAAACACTCCACATGATTCACTTCCTTTTAAACCACTGAATCAAGTACCGAAGCATTTAAGTTCTAAATGAAGCTTCATTGATCATGTGGCTCTGGCAAAATGAATGAAGCCTTGACACAGTGCTTCTGAAGCAATGTGTTGAATTTTTTTGACACACACCACAGTGTCAGCTTCAAGCGGCCATCACTAATTACAGGCCTTGTTCTGGGCAGCGGGACTGTCAGCGCCATCTGCTGATCAAGGTTCTGTCTTGCCAAGAGGGTAATGTGCAGTATTACCAAGCTTCGTGAGACTTCCAAGACAAGAAGTAGCCATTTCTCTTTCACATACATCACAATGAGGAAGAAAAATAAACATTTTCATTTGATAAAGTTAACATTAAAATAAAATAATAACGAGACCGTCATTCAGCTTAGTGCCAGGACAAAAAAAACCCTGGTGTCTATATCCTCCTGAGAATCGAGGAAAAAAGAATCTTCCCGTTCAACTTTTTTGTGATTTCCTTCCTCTGGAAGAGCAAAAAGAGACCAAACAAACACATGAGATATCTATGGAAAGCCCAGGATGTCCTCTATTTAGCACATCAGAACTTAAGTCATACTGTCTATCACAGAGGACATAAATGAATAGGCTGGTTCTCAGGAGGATATAAATTTGAAGGAAAAACAAAACAAAAACAAACACATAACTTTGATGATGTGTCAAAGCCTTTTGTTTATTTATGTACAGTGTTGGTCAAGTTACTTGAAAAAAGTAATTAGTTACTAATTACTGATCACTTCTCCAAAAAAAGGTAATCCTGTTACTTTACTGATTACTTATTTTCAAAACTAATTGGTTACTTAAAAAAAAAATGATCCAAAACCTGAATAGGTAATACAGCAATAGACCTTTCAGCCCAATTCTATTTTTTCTGCATAATCCATCATATAAAATTGAATCAAATGAAAGTCTCTTTTTAAAACTTTTATTAGTTTAAATCGTTTAACTTTATGCACATTGCATTAAGCAAAAATTAAATTATATGCAACAGTCTTTGACTTGAAGAGATTTGTTCAACATTTAAACCTATTTTCTGCATATTCCAGCATATAAAATAAAATGTTTTGTGTTTACACTCATTCTTTCAAATACATGCAAGCAAAACACAGCAGAAAATAAATAAAATCAAAGACGCACCGAGTCCTGTCGCTCTTAAATCTATTTTCACCTGTTTAGCAGGAGTGGGGCAGGCAGAGGTTTGCCCAGTGCCGCAGCGGTCGTGTCAGTGGGAGGATCCGGGGGTTTCTCTGTGAATTTCACATTCCCGTGGCAGCGTGCTCGGGGCTTGCTCAGAAGTTTAGGGGGTTTTTTCGCCGTAAAAAGAAGTTTTCTTCCCACGCAGAGTGTACAGCGGACACTAATGTTTTTGTCAATTTTTATGGACTCAAACTCAAAGTAAGGTCAGTACTTCCACGATTTAAACGCTGCACGGTCATACTCTCTCCCGCACTTATCCATTGTTGATCTGCAGACGTCTGTTACCACGAACGTCGCACGCGCTTACGTCATTGTCATGAGACACTCTCACAAACAAAATCACGGTTTAGTAACGCAGTAACGCAGCGTGCTTACGGGAAAGTGTAATCTGTAATCTAATTACTTTTTTTTTTTAGAATAATAATCCCTTATTTTACTCGTTACTTGAAAAAAGTAATCGGTTTACAGCAACGCCTTACTGCACATCTCTGTTTATGTATTGGTATAAAATATTTTGTACATTAAGCTTACACTCTGAAGTTAGCATTGCTTTGAATCATATGACCTAGGTGCTTTCTGTACTTAACTGGAGGTCTGAACACAATGCTATGTGAAAGTTATTTCTCTGTGTGCCTGGCATCTCACTAATAAAACCTGTATGAATATCCATCTGTTCCTTGCCTCCTTCAAGCATGGTGGGTCAAATGAACAATTCATTTGACAACAAATATAGTAATGAATGGTACTAAATAACAGGTCCCAGATCAGTCAGACAGCGAGTAAATCATGTGTCACCCACACACTGCAAACGTAGAACAATAAAGAAGAAAAATAAAATGTTTAATGAAATTTCTCATTATCTTTGCTAAACATATGGAGATAGACTTTAGTAAAAAAGAAAAGAAAAACATTTCCAATAAATTTCATACTGGATGTCTTCAAATCAATCATTAAGTCATGGACCAAAACACTTTGTGAGGATGGAAGAAATTTCCTCCCACATTAGTAGCTGAAAGTGAGACTTCAGATTGTTCTCTAGAAAAATAAAGTTCGGTCCGAGTGCAGACAGATTAAAAAGTTACATAAAGACTGAGATGTTTTGACAGCAGCTGTTTTCTGAAGGTTCAAAAACTGCGTTGCTGCTTCTTCCCTCACTTCTATTTTGTATTTTAATGAAGTGGAAGGTGCAGTGACGGATGCCTATGTTTTCATGTTCACATCACTGCCACACAACAGGCTGCAGATGCAAACATGTAAAATGGGGAGACCATCACTAATAGAGGCTTCCTAACACTGCATGAGCAGAGCATGAAACAACCACAACACGGTTTTCATAATGGAGCAAACAGCCGCTCCTGCCTTTAAAACAGACAACTCATTCATTTACTGAATAGACAACATATAATTGTTCAGTGATGGATATAAACCAGGGGTCTCAAACTGGCCTGGGGGCCACTTATTGACGTGAAGAAATATAAAGCAATTTGGCCCTTAAAGTGACTTTTTTTGTTAGGGAGGATTTGTTTGTTGTTGAGTGCAATTTTAAAATAAGTTCTTTAAAAAGCAAAAAATGATTTAGTATGAAGGCAAAAAAAAGTGGTCATTGCTCCTTTCCATTCTTATGCAGACACCGAGGTCACAGCACATCACGAATTACCGAATTAAATCCGTGTACATGCTAGAAACTGTTCGCCAAAGTGTTTCCACTTGCCAAACATTCACTTTCTGTCCACAACTTTAGTCCTTGTATTGAACTTAGGAGCATATTTTTAAAGATCTGGCCCCAGATCTTTAAAATCCTGCTACAATGGCTTACTCCTAGTTACAAAATTCTGAGACAATTTTTATATTATGTTTTCAAAGATTTTCCCCTCAAACGTTGCCAAAGGTTTAAAAAAAAAACTGTTAGAAATGGAGGTCTTTTAAAAGTTTAGGAGAAAGACAAAGTTTGGTGTTATTGGAGCAGTTAATTCATTTTTATTTTAAGCTTTAGAAGAAGTATGTTTCATCCTAGTCATGGAACACTGGACAAGACCAGGTCCCTCGGATTGTCCTGTCCGGGGTGCTTCAGGAGTACGTGTCTGGCCATATTACAGGCCATTCAGTCCCAGTACAACCATAGCCTGAGCTTGGTTCATATTGCTGGCAGTAAGTCAGGCTCGTTTCCGGTGGATTACACCAATTCTGTTCATACTTTTATGGATAAAATATCTAGGCATAGCCAAGTGATGGAGGGTCACCACTCTGGTGGCCCCTTTCATCTTTGCTTTTTGGGGATTATGTGGTTTTGTTTGCTTCATCAGGTGGTTACTGGTTTAACCTTTTAGTTTCAACATATCCCAGTGTTCTTTGTGTCATCTTATATCATCTTTTGAATTTCGACTAATTTCTCCAGAAAGGGACAATGTAAATATTAACAGAAATGTTGCCAGACTTGGCTTACAACTAATTTGCATCTGCAATTTCTCGGCAGGCTAAATGATCTTTCATTAAAAATGCCTTCTCTCATTGCTGGAGGTCATCACGTACAGTCTAATTTTTTGGCACTATCCCACAGATGTAGGAAAATGTGGATTTTCTTCTCATCTGGAGCTGATAATAGATAGATCTGCATCTATTCCAGGAGCGTGTCTGGCCTGCCTGGCCTGCCTGCACTCCAGACCTTTCACCAGCTGAGAGCATCTGGAGCATCACGAAACCCGAACCCTCCATCGGACAACAATGGGACAACAATCTTGTCCTCAGTTCCCAGACTATTACCTACCAATATTAAAGAATAGGATTCTCCACGGTGGGAAACTTGTCCATGTCCCAAATCTTTTGAGAGATGTTGCTGCCATCGAATTCAAAATGAGCTCATATTTTTCTTAAAATGGTTCTCAGTTTAAACACATTTCTATGTTCTGTTGTGAATTAAACATGGGTTTATGAGTCCCCAAAAAGTTGATTCTGTTCATGTGGATGTAGCGTTTTGAGCAGGAGAAATGTTTCGTCACTCATCCAAGTGACTTCTTCAGTCTCAGCTGACTGCAGGTTTCCCCAATCTTATCAACAGTACATTTGCATAATGACTGAAACCAGCCCACTGAAGGAACAATGGGCTGGGAGGTCAGTTCCTTAATCATAATTATGCAAATTCTCATGACCATTGATCAACAACCACTGAACAAGGCCCACTGATCAATAGCCATGAGTACCATTCACAGAGAGTTGGGGAATGGCTGCAATCACAACATTGTAAGATGGTGAAAGATGTACCTTTAGGCCCCCTCCTCGTCGTTCCCTTTTCACGTAAATGGCCTCCTTCACTCCGCGCTCAAACCAGCGTTCCTCCCTGTCCAGGATGTGTACATCCTCATCATTGAAAGAGTGGCCACTGGCCTGTAGGTGTAAATAGACTGCAGAGTCCTGGCCTGACGAGGTAGCTCTTCTG
>VUQG01041214.1:11568-29049 GCA_015106755.1 Etia nguti | reverse complement strand
ACAAACTTTGTTTTTTGTAGAATTCTCAGCAGCTGTGGAGAGATGTATTTGAATATCTTCTGGTTCCACTTTTCCTAACCTGGAAGCTGAGGATGGCTGATTCCTGACAAGGACACACACCTCAGTGCTTATCATTGGTTTTACATCCTCTGTGCAGCCATTCCAGAGAGAGAGAGCAACGACCACTGATTAAGACCAGCCAGAAATCTGTCCCTTTCTGGCAGCTGTGGAAACTTCTAATAAGAACGTTTGCATTCTTAGAACAATGCTGGGTCATGTGTGATGTGTCATCATATGAGGATATCACATTTTGACTTAATTCTGCTCAATTAAGTGTTTTGATTGTTGATCAAATATGGCAGCTTTGTGTTGTGCTGCAAGTTAAAACCCATTGTCCTCATGAGCACAGCATCTAACAACTCTCCTTAAAAAAGTCGATTGACTTTAACTGGACACAATGGTTTTCAGTGGGAGATACATTCATCACTCATCCGTGACACTGGAGAAGTCACCTGGATGAGTGATAAAACAATTTTCCATGGAAACATCCAGAGGAACTAAACTTTGTTGTTGTTTCTTTGGGCTCAATTTCAGCCTCAGCAGCATCTCTCAGAAGAAATCCACTGTTAACCTTTTTCCAATAATCAGACAAAAAGATTGTTGAGACAGGTGGTATTCTGTGGAGTTTAAGACCAAAACTGAACTCAAACAGTGAATTCACATTAGACTGGAATTCATAAGATGAATAGAAATACTGCTGAAGCTGAATGATTGTGTTCTGCGGTCTGTAAAGTTCAGTATGACTGTGGTACATAATACATAAAAGAATAAATACAAAAGAATAAAAACGTTATGTGAATAACTTTACTCTTCTTAAATATAACTCATAAAACAAGTAAAAGTACAAATGTGTACAAGTTACAGACTTCCTCAGTAAGTTTACACTCTTTTGGAGTGATTTTAATTGTGTGTTAAAGGAGAAAGAGACTAGGAGGTCAAGTACAGGATGCAGAGTCAATCATCACTTAGGCAGTCTCTCCTGCATGATCCAAATGTTAATCCCTGAGCGAACAGGAAAGTACGGAGCCCCGCAAGGGACATGGGAGAAAAAAAATTAAGATGAACTTTTGCGAGATCTCGCAAAACTTCGAACTGGTGCAAGAACATCTTCGAAAACATTGGAGCACTTTTGCAAATATGTGATGTCTTTATAAACTGAGCAGATATTTGACGTTTACACAGCTACGTTCTCGCCTGAAAATATCTTAAAAGTTTATTTTGTGACCCAGAAATAGTAACATTAAAACTATGTAGCTGCCGCCATTGTTGGAAACTGGAATTGGCCCAGCCTGTCCCAGAATTCATAGCGCGGCCCAGCCAATTGAGTGTATATTAGACTCCCTCTCAGTTCATCCTCTCATGCTCTATTGTTTCTTCGTCTTTAAAACAACCTCCCTCTATTTGGCTGATTTCCTGAATCTGACATCGCCATGAAAAGGCATCACCTCTAATTGAGATAAAACAGAACCAAGAGTAAGAAAAACTATTAGAAACTGAGCGTTGACAGCAGTCTGAAGCTTTTGGCTCACAGGGATAACCTGTACTTATGTTTGACAACTAGGTCATGCTTATATTGAAAATGCACTACTTGAACAGGATATATAAAACGATGAAAAGTGCAACTGGTCTTCTTTAACAGCATGTGTAAACAGCAGATAACAGGAGCATTTTGAAAAATGCTCCAATGAGAGCATAAACAGTCAAATACATGAGTTGAAAAGAACAAAATGTACTGAAAGTGTAACAACTTGCATTGATTTCCTTTTAATAGTTTCCCATCTAAATAATACATTTTTGGGGTTTCGAACTTATGCTATCTTCATGCAAAATGCTCACCATGTTTTAGGTTTTTAAATTTAAAATAAAGTAGAAAAAACACAAATTATTAAACATCCCACGGTATAAAAATGATCCCAGGTGTGTTCTATAACATTAGGATAATTATAAATAATTTAGAAATGTGCAGTCAAAGCAAAGATTCTAAAACCAGAGCATAAAACCAAAAACCTTCATTTATGATGAGGCAATCACAGATTCCCTTATGATAAATCTCTCTCATGTCTATTAGTCTTTTTCAGTTTGAGCAAATCAGTATAATAACTACTCAACATGGTACTACTTGTCTATACAGAACACATTATATTAGCTGTTTTTATCTGTAAGGCATTGTGCATCTGTTGGCGAATCAAATGGATAAATCCTCTAAATATACAGCAGTACAGACTCCTTGGCTAAGCGTTTTATCTGACTTTAAATGTACATATAAGAGCTTGAAGATCAGCATTCCTGCTGCATTTTATACCACTGTGCTATGTAAAGCATTATAAGCTTTAAAGTATGTTACAGTTTCACATGTACTGGAATTATTTCCATATTTCCCATCCACTCCACAGCACATAGTGGCTCTCTCATCGAAACTACACCTATACTGCTCCAGTTAAAGAAATATGGTATTTTGTAAATTATGTTATCTTCATATTTTGCATAATTTAGAAATTGTATGAATCTCAAAAGCAATTGCATTTAGTGTCCAAGATGTGGCAGTATAACACGAGAAATGCCATGCTCATGCTCATCAGCTTACCTACATGCTGTGTGTTTATGAAAATGAAACGGTGTTACACCCATCTCCAACCGCCATCCTGTATTTTAGAATAGAATAGAATAGAATAGAATAATCCTTTAATTGTCCCACAAGGGGAAATTTGGGGAAATTTAACTGTTTGCATGGTGTGTGGCCTTACATGCCTAACTGTCTAAACCTTAGTGGGTAAATAACTAGTTTTAGCTCTTCATTCCCTCCTGACTGTGTCCTTTTTCAAACTTTAAACCTTGCTTAAGTTTTTGAAATTAGCGCCTGTTTTTGTGAAGCATATTGTGGCTTATGTTAAACAACAAAACAAGTTATTAGCATCAAAACATTATCACATTATTAAGTCAAAAAGCATCTTTTTACCTGCATAAAAAGCCATCAGTCCCACTTCCTGAAAGTGACAATTATATTCATTCCAAAAAACATTCTAGTAATAGTTATTGCTTAGTCACCTACACAGATATTTTATAAATAGAGCTTGTTTGTGTTTTTGTTTATTTTTACCATTTCATTTTTTGTTGTTTTTTTATGGTAGGTATTGGAGGTTTTCTAATATTTTTTTTCATCACAAGCAGCTTCATTAGGAGCCATTAAACCAAATAAAAAACCCAAGTCATCATTCATCAGAAAATTTATTACAATAGTAAAATTGTGCAAGAGTACAAATTGGAGGGACTTTTCCTATTTTTTTTTTAGAAGTTTCACATAATCTTTTCTATGAAAATTTGCATTCATTGTGTTTTACATTCAATGGTGGCGCGAACAAAACCTTAACGAAGAATTGTATTGTGTATTTTTTCAGTCTTTAATTGTAAAACGCCCTCACATCCTTAATTTTTATGCAGTGCTGAAGTATTATGAAAAGGTCAAGGTGCATTTTTTTTCTATGGATGTGAATGCTAGTGGTTTTTGTGCATTAGAATTATTACAATTTGTACATCCTTTGTTTTCACTCCTTTACCAAAAAAAAGCTGTGTGAACTAGCAGCAGCACAGAATTGGCTCTTTTACATTTTCTAAAACCTGTCTGCATCAGTAGTATATTCAGTAGTTTTGCTTCTCTCGCTTCGCCTCCTGCTGAGCTCTCCAAGCAGCAAGAACCTCGTCGTCTTCGGCCTCCGCGGCAGCTCGAGCCCTGATCCTCTGCCTGGTTTGGGCAATGAAGGTGGAGATGTCATCCTCCTCCTCTTCTGTGGCTTCCTGTCTCCTAGTCCTTCTCCCTTCTGTCTCATTGCTTTCATATGGTGAATGATGAACAGCGCCGTATGATCTTTCTGCTCGGCTGTAGCTGTGGGATTGCGTGAAGCCGTTGCAGGAATATTCTGTGTCTTCACTTGATAGATCTTCGCGTAACCTGGCTCGGTATCTGGAAGTAATGCCATACATTTCCTCCTCCTTATCTTCGTCGGCAGCATAAGAGGCTCTTCTGCTTGAGAAGTCAAATTCAGAAGCTGAGGCGTCAAGATCATCATAGAGGTCCTCCAATGGACCAGCTTCAGTTCCTGAGGGTGGTTTTCTTGGGGGAGGCCTGACACTTTTCAGCCAGTCATCAATGTTGGTGTTTTTATCTTTCTCCAGCGCTGGGTTTAGATTCAGGCACCCCGATAGACCATAACTCCTCCTTGGTTTCTCCTTTTTCTTTGTCTCCTCAAGAAACTCCTCCTCTTTCTTCTTCCTTTCCTCTTCCTCATCTTCATCCTCCTTTGGCTTCTTTTTCTTAAACAGAGTACTGCGTTTGTTGTCTTCGAGGATCTTCTTCTTTTCATAGGTAGACATCTTGTCCCTCATCTCTGACTTGATCTCCTTGTCCATGGCATCCAGTTTGTCCAGGTTAACTTGGTCCTGGAAGAGGCTGAAGAGAGGAACACTGGTAGTGGTGATCTTGTTTTTCTTTGAGCCCAGGGGGGAGCCAAGGTTAGAGCCCAATGCTGAGCCTCTACCACTGAGACCTGAGATGCTGCTCGAACCACCACTGGAGAGGACTGATGCTGCCCTGCCTCGATCTTGTGACAGAGAGCTGGAGTAGGAAGCACCACTCAGCAAGGATGCTTTGTCATCATCGACACTGCGCCCTGAAATCACGTTCGATGGAGCACCAAAGCTCAATTCAGACCCTGCACGTGATGGAGGAGGAAGGCTCATTTCACTCTGCTTCTGTCTGATCGTTTCTGAAACAACATTAGCAATCCAGTTTTGGATGCTGGTCAGATTGACCATTGGTTCACCTCCGGGGCCCTGCACAGTTGGAACTGGGAGGATCGGCGGTACTGGTGGCACAGGATTTACTGGGATTGCAGACTGTGAGGATCTTGTGCTGCGAGCCTGGGAAACTGAAGATATTATGGAAGATCTACCACTGAGCATGGACATATTGTCATCATTGGCGAGACTTGGCAGCCCTGTAACACCAGCTCCAGCCCAGAAGGCAGATAGAGGTATCGTACCACCGCTAATGCAACTTTCTGTTTCCCAGCCACATACAGATTGGCTTTCTTCTAAAGTTTTCTTTGAACGCTCCAGAATCTCTTCACGTCGTTGTCTTCTTCTGATTGTTGCTAAGTCCTCGCCTCGGCTCAGCTCCAGAATCTCATCTGTGTTCTCTTCCCCGAGACGCTTCTGCTGCCTCAGCTTCCAAGCCTGATACGCCGTTAGATTGATGTCTTGGAGAGATGGCGTCTTGGCTTCTTCCTCACCATCACCAACAGAACTTTTCTCTCCATCCTCACGATCTTTCTTGTTCCACCCAAACTGGATCCTCTTGATTCGCCAACGTTCCAATGGTGACATCTTCTCCTTATTCTTCTGACAGAAATTATACATGGAGCTGGTGTCAGAGAGGATGCTATCTACTTCATCATCAATCGTCTTCTTCACGCCTTCATCTTCAGTGGCGGTGTTCTCACTGCCTTCATCATCTTCTTTCTTATCGTACCGAGCAGCTGCTTGCTCTTCGATCTCCTTAAGCCGTTGCTTCCAAAGATCAGAGTAACTCATATAGCTGGAGGTGGACATCGTGTGAGAGGGTGGGTGTCTGTTGCGATGCTTCAACCGCTCTTTCACAGCTCGTATGTCCTCGCTGGTTACGCTCTCCACATCAGTGTCTCCAACTTCTTTTGTCTTCTTTGTAAAAACCCCCGGAAGAGATTCCTCATCCCGCCCATCAATGTTCAGCTGGGCCTCCCACCACTCATCATTCTGGTATTTTTCATTCCTCTGCTGCCACTCCCGAATCATGCTGTCCAGACCATCATCATCATCATCATCATCCCCATCTTCCTTCCCCTCCTGTTCAGGTAGAACAAGCTCATCTGGGACACCATTGGATACCTGGTTGTTGAACCCATTCTGAGCTCCGATCAGTCCACTTTTAAGTGCTGCAGCAGCTGCAGAGGAGGCAACGCTGCTCATCACACTTTCTCCATCCTCCTCCTCCTCCATCATAATGGAGTTAGCTTTCACCTCAATCATACTCTGCTCTTCCTCTTTGTCCGTATCCTCGTCGTCATCTTCCCCAAAGATGCGAGTGCGCGCTCGAGCGTCAATCACAGAGCACTGGCTTAGTGTTTCGTCGTCATCATCTCGCTCCTCCATGAGAGTCTCATTGAACTCTCTCAGCTGCTTCAGGAAGCCTTCGTTGGGGTTGATGGCACGTTTTTTCCTCATTGAGGTCAGAGCTTCCATGATGGTCATGTTCTGGAAGATCATCAGGTAGCAAGCCACCAGGATAGCAGAACGGCTGATGCCCATCATAGAAACAACAAGAACCTTTCCTGTAAGGAAAGGAAACAATGATTACTAATACTGAAGAGTTGAGGAAAATACCAATATTCCACCTAATGCTTTAAGTGCTATGATTTGACCTTACATGCATAAATATGATATTTACTCAGCTACAACCAAAGTAAATGAAGTATGTAATGTATGTATACAAATTCTACTTGAAATAGTCCACAGTGTACATCAGTTTTGATCTCTGCAATAGATTAATATAGTTAATCTAGTTAAACTTGCAATAATGGCCTATGATCAGATGAGGGCAGCAGAAAACTGTTGACAAAGCAATAGCTTATCACATTTTAGGATTTATATGTTTTAACTTAAGTGTGCTGAATTCCTTTCTTTAATGTTTACGAAGAAAAAATATTTTTTATTTGTATATTTTATTTATGGCCAATCTTTAGTCTATAAGTCTTTGTCTTCACGCTCTTTAGAGGAAGTGTCTACCTATTTATTTATCTAAATGCTCCACTGTATTCACCAGTATATATTTAAGTGTGACTGCCTGCTGGTTGCAGATAAACAGGTCAGGAAGGAAAGGCTTTTAAGAGCTTTTTCTTTTAGAACCAGCAGCATGCTGTGGAAAAACTCAAGGTTATAAGTGTGTCACAGCCACACAGCTTAACTGAAACTCACTGTAAAGTAAAGAGTTTCCTTTCTCAACACCTATTATTTTAAAACCATTGATTATAAATGCTGTAAAGGAATGTTTCAGTTGATAATGCTTCATATCTTATTCTATATCCTAAGACATGTTAAAATTTGCTTTAAAGGCCTTTCCTTTTCACACAATAAGCAAAGCCCCACTCTGTGGTATCTGTGCTACCACAGTGACGATTTCTACAATATTAATTGACCATTGCAAATATAGCAAATACTATAAATAAAACAAAGACACTGATATTATAATTTTATGTTTTATGAGGGGCTTACTTAGTCTGGTAAATTGTTCATATATATATATATATATATATGTATCTGTCTCTCTCTCTCTCTATATATATATATATAGATAGATAGATAGATAGATAGATAGATAGATAGATATATCAATGTGAAAAACATTTAACACTTAAAACATTTAAGTGAATATTCTATTCTTAAAGTTTATGTAGCTGTTTATGATTTAATGCATTATTTTATCATTAAAATATATCTGCATGGAAGATATACAGGATGTTATCTTCCAGCTGTAAAATGTTCCACAGATCGATTAGGAATTACAGATATGTTTATACACAGCTCCCCATTTTCCAACACGTTCTCACTCCCAAAGCGTAACATTTTACGCTAGGTGACAAATCTTTGGAATGTTATGCTTTCAGCCACCCAACATGTCCCTATATTACGAGTTCAGGAAAATGAGGATACATGTTTGGAATCAATCTACACATGTATGTTTATTTTACTTTAATCGCTTTGGAAGACACTATCTAACACGATTAAGGTGGTTGTTAAGGTTAGAGATAAGGTTATGGTTAGGGTTAGGATTAAGGTTAGGGTTAGGGCTGTAATACACGGCTGGAACGTGTATTACCGCCGGGAGCATCAATCTATTGGATTCCATCCGCAACGCAGCACGTATCATAGGAACGCGGGAGGTTACCTTTCACGTTCCTGAGGGATGCCTCGGGACGTGACAAATCATCGGTATATTACGCGATCGGATTGAGAACGGGCATTTTCAGGCTCAAAATCGGCTGACAACCACTTTCATGGCCAGGTGAGGACTGTTCCTTTGTTATTTCATGACAAATGGAGCAGACATGATATCTCAAGTTAATTCAGGGTTGAATTTTTTATTTTATTGCTTTTCTCCATAATTTTAAATATAAGGCACAGATAAAGTTCACTGCATATGAGACAGGTCATCATCAGGCTGAATAAAAACCAAATGTTAGGAACAGCCAAATTAACAGTCAGGTACATTTTTAAGAACAGTGACTATAATGACTAGCTCAGCAACATCAAAAGGCCTGAAAGAAGATGAGCAAAAATCATAATGACATTATTATTTCCATTAAGAAAAACAAGTTCACAAGATTTAATCGTGTCAAGAACACTCTTGAGGAGGTGGATATATCACTTTTAAAGACTATAATCAAGCGACAGCTTCATGAATGTAAATACAGAGACTTAACAACAATGTACAACCACTGGTTACACTCAAGAAAATGAAAGACAGATTAGACCAGAGAAGAGAAGAAACAGTTGAAACCAAGGATGATGGGAAGAATGATGGGAAGCGAATGGGATAGAGAAGAAGACAACTCATGATCTAAGGGATACCACATGATCTGGTGGAGGCAGTGTTATGGAATGGGCATGTATGGCTGCCAGTGTAAACAGGCGTCTAGTGTCTACTGATGATGTGATTGCTGTCCATCCCCAAGGCATAATAAAAATAAAACCCAAGAGTTTCTCAGAGTAAAGAAAGGGGTATTCTTTGATGGCCATGTCAGTCACCTGATCGCAACCCAGTCATCAGTCACCTGATCGCAACCCAGTAGAGCAGCTTTTCAGTTATTACAGATAAAACTTGATGCAGAGAGAACCACAAACAAGCAGAAGCTGAAGGTTGCTGCAGTAAAGGCCTGGAAGAGCATCTCAATGAAGGAAATGCAACTTTTGGTGATTTCCATGGATTTTAGACTTCAGGAAATAACTGACTTTTAGTGTTTACAATAACTGTTAACCTTCTGAAAAAATATACCCATAACAGTTAACACATCTTGAATTAAAACTGCAAGAGGGCACTTTAATCACATCTTATTGTTGTGTTTAAAATGTGGCATACAGAGGCCAAACTACAAAAACCGTGTTAATTAAGAAGCACAGTCAACAACACGATGACTGTGCCAGCCTCTTCCATGAACATGCATGTTCTCAGTTGGCACATAAAATTCTTCTCAGAAGCTGTGATGATGAGAAATTACAGATCAGTTGTTTGGAATATTTCATTGTACCACTGTTGACCTTCACCTAGAGATATGTATTATAAATATGCTTTTAGCAAAATCTGGAAAAATAAGTGCATTGTGGATCATGACTGTGAGCCAAATAAGAGAAGAAATGAATAATTAAAAGTCTGTGGGAACCAGAGACCACAAAATGCAGCATTAATGAAAACAGACATAAAAAAAGTCTCAAGGTTTCCCAACTTCCATTTCTACTGTCAGATGAAGATGATGCCTTCAGGTCAAGAAATGAATAAGATGTTCATTATAAAGTGGGCATACAGAGCAATGACAATCACGGCTATAGGCTCGCTGGTAAGTAGATGGATATAAAAATGTAAAAAGCGACTTTTCTTCAACCCTTGTTATTATAAAACTATTGATTATAAATACTTTAAATATGAACTTTTACCCAATGTACTGTTTATAAGATTGGGGAAACCTGCAGTCAGCTGAGACTGAAGAAGTCACTTGGATGAGTGACGAAACGTTTCTCCCACTGAAAACGCTACGTCCAGATGAGCAGAATCAACTTTTGGAGTTTTACTTACCTGGATGATTGAGAATGCATCATGGGGTTTTACCCATGGTGATATCGCTTTCTGGATCGGAGTACCCTCTCTGTCAAGTAAGGTTTTACTTATTGAGACATAATTAAAAAAAATATCTTGTCCTTACCAAATCTTAAAATGAGGTAAATACAACCTAATTTGAACATCAACCCTTTACATATTACACTATTTCAGTGTTCACTGTTTTGTTTTTTTTTAGCAATAATAACTTAAAAAGTAACCATTTTCTGTATGTCTTTATCAGCCTTTCACATCGGAGATGGAACAATACTGGAAGAGCATATGGGAGAAGGATGCAACCCATAACAGCAATGCTCAGTGGCTAGTGGATCTGAGAGCAGTCCACAGCAACCTCCCTGAACAGGGACCAGTAACCATCATAGTGGCAAACATACAAGAAAGGGTCTCCATTATAAAGAGTTGGACAGCACCAGGCCCCGATATGGTTCACGCCTACTGGCTAAAGAAGTTGACTGCAGTCCATGAGCATCTGGCAGCACAAATGAACCCGCTGCTAGTTGACGAGAGACGCTCGGAATGGATAACTGAAGGCTGGATGGTCCTGATCTTCAAGGACCCCCAGATGGCACTGGCCCCATCCAACTACCAGCCAATAGCCTGCCTCAGTACCATGTGGAAGCTCCTGTCAGGCATCATAGCAGCTAAGATGAACAGGCACATGGGTCAATACATGAGTGAGGCACAGAAAGGGATTGGCAAGATACCAGAGGCACAAAACACCAGCTACTGGTAGACCGAGCAGTCAGCCAAGAGTGCAAGACTAGGCTGACCAACCTGTGCACTGCCTGGACTGATTATAAGAAGGCCTATGACTCGATGCCCCATACCTGGATCCTGGAATGCCTAGACCTATACAAGATCAACAGGACCCTAAGAGCCTTCATCAGGAACTCAATGGGGATGTGGCGGACAACACTAGAGGCCATCTTCAAGCCCATAGCACAAGTCACCATCAAGTGCGGGATCTACCAAGGAGATGCTCTGTCCCCATTGCTGTTCTGCATAGGGCTGAACCCCCTCAGTGAGATCATTGACAAGACTGGCTACGGATACAGAGTACTGAATGGAGCAGTACATGGATGACATCAAGCTGTATGCCAAGAGTGAACAGGACATCGTTTCACTGATCCACACCACCAGGATATACAGCAATGACATCGGAATACCATTTGGACTGGAGAAATGTAGTCGGATGATAACAAAGAGAGGGAAGGTAGTCAGAACTGAGGGGATCAAACTACCAGAATGCAACATTGCCGACATAGAGGACAGCTACAAGTACCTGGGAATTCCACAGGCAAATGGGAACCATGAAGAGGCTGCTAGGAAAGCTGCAACCACCAAGTACCTGCAGAGGGTCAGGCAAGTCCTGAGGAGTCCGCTGAACGGTAAGAACAAAATCAGGGCTATCAATACCTACGCCCTGCCCATGATCAGTTACCCTGCTGGGATAATAAGTTGGCCAAAGGAGGAGATAGAAGCCACTGACATCAAGACAAGGAAGCTCCTTACCATGCATGGAGGATTTCACCCCAAGTCCAGCACCCTGAGGCTGTTTGCTAAGCGGAAGGAAGGAGGCCGGGGACTAGTGAGTGTCAGAACCACAGTCCAGGATGAGGCAACGAAGATCCATGAATACATCAGGAAGATGGCCCCATCCGACCGCGTGCTCAGTGAATACCTCAGGCAGCAGAAACCCAAGAAAGAGGAGGAAGCGGAGGAAGAGAAGGAACCATCATGGAAGGACAGGCCCCTGCATGGTATGTACCACCGGCAGATAGAGGATGTGGTGCTCACCTCTGATACTTGGTCCTCTTGGTCCTCAAAGCAGGACATCAGAGTCCTGCTTTGTCATATAAAAGAGACTTCAAGCCCTCTTGACGTCCTTCCATCTTCACTTTTCACTAGTGTGTTTGATTCCATTGGCCCCTGTATTGTGGAAATGATAAATATTTCTCTTCATACTGGCTCAGTTCCCAGCTTCTTTAAACAAGCTGTTGTTGAGCCAATATTAAAGAAACCTCAGCTGGATCCATCTCTTCCTAACAGTTATAGGCCTATATCTAAATTGCCTTTTATATCTAAGATTTTAGAAAAAGTAGTAGTAGAAAAACTTAACTACTTCCTGGATAAAAATGCTGTTATGGACACTTTCCAGTCTGGTTTTCGTTAATTGCATTCCACTGAAACGGCCTTACTTAGAGTATCTAGTGATATCTTGATGGCAGCAGACTCCGGAGAGTACACAGTTCTGGTCCTGTTGGATCTCAGCTCTGCTTTTGATACTGTAGATCACAGTATCATGATAAACAGACTCAAGAACTTGTTTGGGATTACTGGTGTTGTTTTAAAATGGTTTATGTCATATTTGTCTGAAAGATCTTTTACTCTTTGCATGAATCATGTGACGTCAGAATCAACAGTTTTGCCGTGTGGGGTACCTCAGGGATCAGTCCTGGGTCCAATTCTCTTCCTACTTTATATATTCCCCGAGGCCAAATTATTAAGCGCTATAAAAATATCTCCTATCATCTCTATGCTGATGACATTCAACTATGCTGTTCCTTCAAAATTTCTGAGTTTCATAAATTGTCTAATTTAAGTAATTGCCTAACAGAAATCAAGCAATGGTTAAATGACAATTTCCTCCAACAAAACTCTGATAAAACAAAAACTCTAATTGTTGCTCCAGACCACATGGTCTCAGAAATTAGGGAGCATATCAGCTTCTTAGACCCTTATGTAAAATCGAGCCTCAGAAACCTCGGTGTCATATTTGACAGCTCGATGTCGCTCGAGCAGCATTCTAAGCAGCTGGTCCGAAACTGTTTTTATCATTTAAGTAATATTTCAAAACTCAGACTAATGGTGTCAAAGCCTGAACTTGAGATGATTATTCATGCTTTTATTTCTTCCCGTTTAGACTTCTGTAACGTTTTTTTTAACTTGTTTTAACAAATTAGCCTTAAATCGTCTTCAGACTGTGCAGAATGCTGCAGCATGTCTCTTAACAGGCACCAAGAGAAGATCCCATATCACTCCAGGTTTAGCCTCCCTTCACTGGTTGCCTGTAAGTTTTAGGTTTCATTATAAAATTTTTGTTCTAACCTTTAGGGCCCTACATGGTCAAGCTCCCCAATATTTATCTGACCTGCTGAAACCACATTCCTCTTCTCGAGCTTTAAGGTCATTAGATCAGAGACTGCTGGTGGTACCGCGCACTCGTTTTAAAAATCGTGGTGATCGGGCCTTTCAGGCAGTGGCACCACAGCTGTGGAATTCTCTTCCACTGTCTCTACGCTGCACGGATTGATTCTTTTAAAAAACAGCTGAAGACATTTTTATTTAGAAAAGCATTTTATTAATTTCCTCTTATGTTGTTTTTATTGTTTTACATTGCTGTTTTATATTTCCATTTCTTGTGTTGTAAAGCACTTTGTGATTTTTATCTGTGAAAAGCGCTATATAAACAAATTTTACTTACTTACTTACTGTTGGTCTGTGTACGGAAGCCTGTCAATGCTTGCATAAGGTTAAGTGCGGGAAAAGCACTATGCACTGTTATTGATGTGTTAATAAGGGTTGGCTTGTTCACAATATTTGCAGATGTGTGATAACAAACATGGTTTGTATTTTTGGGTTTGTATTTAAAGGTTTTTCACCTATGGCTGACTATGGCCGAAAAGAAGATTCAAGAGAAAAGACAAACAAAAGATCTGCCTGGTCCTTGAGTGAAATCTTGTTAAACACCTGCGGTAGATGCATCAATCCCTTTCAAGCCGGGAAGCTGCACAAATTTAAAGAGCTTGACAGTGAAAAACTGTCAAGCTGCTAATGACCCAAAGTGGGAGGCAGTCCCGTTGACAGGAGTCATTTCAGTGAAGGAACATGAGGATGCCCTAAGAGACATTTTCCTTACAGCACAAGAAGGCACAGTCTTCCCAAGCACCACTACAGATAGACTGGTAGTATACAGAGACCCATGCTCTGGGCTCTTTGTGGTGCCCGAGTGCAAGCTTTAAAGAGGATCAGATTGGTGTTCCCATCTTGAGTTATGATGTCTGGGTATCTACACTGTTGGCCCGGGAGGCCCACAATGAGAGTCATGAGGGAGTTGCTGAGATTCTGCTAAGAATGAGGAGGAAAGCGTGGGTCATAAGAGGGAGAAGGATTGCCCAAAAGGTTGTTGATGGTTGTGTAGTTTGTCGGAAAGCAAAAGCAAAGAGATGCCAGCAAATAATGGGGGACTTGCCTCCGGAAAGAACTCAACCTGCTTCACCATTTGAGTTCACAACAGTAGATCTCTTTGGACCCTACCAAGTGAAGGATGACATCAAGAAAAGAGTCACGATAAAGGTTGTGGGGAGTTGTGTTCTGTTGTATGGCCAGCAAGGCGATTCACATGGAAATAGAAAACTCCTTGTCAACTGAAGGTTTCTTGATGGCTTACCAGAGGTTTACAGCAATTAGAGGGCATGTTCTTGGTAACTTTAACTGGCTATATTTGAATTTTATTATATTTGTTAGCCAGCTAGAGAGAATTTATTTCTATTTATTTCTATTTCCATTCTATAATCTACACCAGAAGCAAATCATCCTACATTCTGACTTTATCAACTTAAATCGACCAAATTTTCATTATAGAGCACACAATATGCAGCAATTTTATTTAACTGAAGAAACTTTCAAATATTTAACATGGAAAGCGTTAATAAATGAAATGTCTTCATGGCCACACACCTGTGACCCATACAACAATACAAGTAAGACCATCTATCTGGTCAAACAACTGTAACTCAGTTTTAGTTCAGCTCAGTTCTTACAAAAATTAATATTTTACTTTTATTGGGGTTTACACACAGTCCCCAGTCAACACTATCTTTCTACTAAATAAGCCTTCTGAAGTTTAAAAACAAATAAAAAAAAATTTAAATTCTGACAATTCTACAATATCATCTGTGTACAGAAGCACAAAGTCTTAGACAGACCTCAACGTTGTCATCACTCATTTCCATTCTAAATTTCTCAGCCAGAAATGATAGCTCGTTATGTTTATTTATTATATACTCAAAATCATTTAGAAATTTGTAAAGAGCAGAGTTAGAGTCTGTACAGGCCTTAATACCTTTACCCTTTATTTCCCTATTGTCCAACTTACTGGTGTTGAAGACAGGAATTATATCAACTTAAATAATTTGGTAACCAATGAAATAAACTCTTCAGGACTAGCATTATTCCTTATTCCCCATTATTTTTTAATTTTTTTTCCTCCTTACTGATTTGTCCAAAATACAAAATTCCATAATCAGTAGTACGGGTATCATTACATGTTTTCTTTCCAGTACCCAGATCTTTCCCAAATCTGCCATTAACTGTATGTAAATCAAGTGTTTGGCAAAATTCAATAAGCATTTTACCATTGTTATTTATATATTTCTCTATATTAGATCTTAATAAAGTTGCTTAATGATTTCAACTTGCACTTGGAATTACTTGAACTGCATTCAAATAAGGAAATTAATCTATTAATTATAGTAGTAGTAGTATTATAGTAGTATCCAACTCCAACATCATCTATGAAGCCCGTCCTTGCATTAAAGTCCCAAGTAAGGCACATTAAACTTGGCCTAAAATATTTAGTCTTCTATAATGTCTTCAAAAATACAGTTATCAAAGTAGACCAACCCTTCAAGGGGAATGTCCACAGCACCGACTATAAACTCCAAACCTATTACTTGAACATCAGTCAACATCCATAGAACATTAGATGAACAAAATGGATCTTTGCACCATTTTGATATTGCGTTTTTGACCAACATTGCTAATTCATGTTCCCCTCAAAGGGTACATTCTTCATTACAATAAATGTCAGTTTTAATTTTACTTAAACAAAATCAAACTTTTCAATATAGTCTTGCAAAGTGCTACAATCCAGCTTCTTAGAAATTTCAGATATTTAAACCTAAGAATTTAGATGATCTCATTTTGTAAGACTGAACATCATCACTACTGATGTACTGTAGCCCCTTCAGTCCACGATCTTGCTCTTGATACTCCATCATGCTTGTGGTCTACTTATAGCCTGCAAGTCATATTTTAGACTGTCCAAACCCCTCTCACCACTGTGAGTTAATTGGTGAATATACTTTGTCTCTGACTGTTTGTCAATCACTATATCAAGTATGATTAAAGTAATATTGAGTAAAGTCAGATTCTCACGCTTATGATTATCATTAATCATACTGATTAGGTTGCCCTTAGAATTAAGCACAATTAACCTTTATTAAAATCATATACTGTTTTGTCACTCTGTATCACAGGAACCATAAACAGGCTGGATGTTAAGTCCACTTTCGGATGGAGATTTGCCGGGGATCTCAATCTTTAACTGTTTAGATAACGAATGAGAATGTTGAATGAGCTTCATAGTTGCTGTATAGATCCTTGGCCATTTTACCCCGACCTGACATTTTCGGACACACTCTGTAAACCCTAGTTGTGTGTGAAATTCAAAGTAGATCAGCATTTAATGAAATGCTTAGACCAGCCTGCAGTTACTGCCACGTGAGTAGTTTTTTTTTTTTCTTTTCATGAAGAGCAGCTAAATAGGTGTACCTAATAAAGTGGCTAAGTGTTTATTTATCATTCCTTGTTTTCTGAGTGTTGTTTATCATATCCACTTGTGAATTACAATTGACATTGTGCAAATCCATTTCCCCCCCTTGCACTGCTTAATGGGGCAAATGAGAGAACATTTTAGGGATTTATCATTACACTCAAAGTCCTGTAACTGGGCACAGACAATGTGGTCAGGAACCCCAGGACCATGACATGTAACTGAAGGTGCAGTGTGTTTACTTTCCTAAAAGATATCTGCATAAATTCTTTCAGTACAACAATGCCTTTTTTTTCCAGATTTTTTTTTTCCATTTTTTTTATAGGAACCTTATTGAACAAACAATGAGTATACAACATATAAACAGATGAAGTATACAAGAGATAAGAACAGGATACAAATAGCCAGGGGTAAAAAAAAAAAATAATAATAATAATAATAATTATATAAATACATGCAAAAATTCACATATACGTATCGTTTTGAGAGCCTTTTTGTTGGTGGAGTCTGATATTGATTTTATGTACAATTCCACATCCTTAAGAAAATAACAGAAATATGGTGTTTTATTAGTAAACTTACATTTATGAATAAAGAATTTAGCTAAAAGTATTAAGAAATTTATTATAAAAAAACATTTATCATTCTTCTTGGGGAACTTAAAGAAACAGAATAAAACATTTTCCCATCGTAAAGAAAACTCCCTTAAAATATGGACAATAACAAACCTGCTAAATTCCTTCCAGAACCTCTGTGTAGAAGAACAGTACCAAAAAAGATGTGTCCCAGTTTCTGGATGATCCCCACAGAAAGTGCAATTAATATTTATGTCTCTTTTAAATTTTACCATGTAGTGACTGGCTGGGTAACATTTATGAAGAATTTT
>VUQG01041214.1:0-11548 GCA_015106755.1 Etia nguti | reverse complement strand
ACATTTATGAAGAATTTTAAATGAAACTTCCTTCACCTTATTTACAATCAGATATTTATGGAGGATCATCCAGACTGTCTTCCAGTTGATATCTGGAACATAACGGTTCCAGTAAGATGTTGTATATGGGAGAAGGACGATATCTTCTAGGAATAAACTATGTATGCTCTTATTGCTGTTACCAAGTTCCTGTGAAAAGCAGACTTTCCTCACTGGTGACTCAGCTGGATCAGGGAGAGTGACTGAGGTAGATATTGAGCTGTCAGTGTTTTTATGTAACATTAAAGTACCTCAGGGTATGGCACCACTGAGGATTCCCAAAGACTGTCTGGAAAATTATATAGTGCAAGGAATTCGCTGTAAGTAAGTAGTTGTCCCTCTTTATTAACCAGCTGAGCCACCAATAGGATCCCATTTTGGACCCAAGTTTCCAGGAAAAGTGATTTATTATTAAATAAAAGATCTCTGTTTTTCCAGATGGGGTATTATTGTGGTGAGAAGTTGTGTTTATAAGAATAGAATAGAATAATCCTTTAATTGTCCCACAAGGGGAAATTTGGTTGTATCAGCAGCAAAAACACACATATACAAACAAACAGAACAGGACACAGAACAGAAACACAATTTTTACATATTTACAATATGTAAAAATTGGGTCCACGCTAAGAGGACCTGCTTATGGAAGGATGAAAGTTTTACAGGAAGTTTCTCAACATTGTAATTACAATTTAAAATAAAGTTAAAGCCACCAAAATGAGAAAAAATATGATATGGTATAAAATTCCAGATAGAGGTAGGATTTTTAAGAAAATGTTTAGCCCAATTAATTATGAATGTGTTATTTAAAGTAGAAAAGTCTAAAACGTTAAGCCCACCTGAATCGTAGTTATTCATCACAACAGTTTTTCTAATATAATACATACAGTTTTTCCATATAAAATTAAAGAGTATACGGTCAATATCTTTACTAATTTTCTTATCCATTTTCCAGATGTTTGGTTCTGTAACATTGTTTCGTACTTGGAAGAATATCTAGGGCTTAAACACCTTTGCTCTTGTGGTTTAATGCAGTGAGTGATATCCTTTTCATTTTATATTTAGTCCGAGTTATGCAAAGTCACAGATGACGCATTAGATGCACATGTGCAGCTATTTCAGATATGCTTGGAACATGTGCCGGCTTCACAAGTTTATAATTCTTCATATAGCGAATGAACAGCTGCCTCTGGACCAGTGGGCATCGTGAGATCACAGTACATGCATGCCTTCTGTTAAAAATGAAATGATATGTGAATATTTTTAGACTATTTTACATTAAGTTATGTTTAGTTTGGGGGTGGAGTTGTCTCTTCCTTAGGAAAGTAGTGCTTTCAGGATGTTTGAATAGCTGATAAGCATTCTTATACTTAATGCACTGTCAGTTATTCTTAATGCAGTATAGTAAAGTGTGATGACTTGGCTATAGCACAAGTGCTGAGACATCTACACTGAGGCATATTGGGCATAAAAGGTAAAGTTGAGGACTAAGCCATGCAACAAGTTGTAAATTTGCATTATCATGGTGTACACCTTGGAAATTTTTTACTTGGATGGGTCTTAAAATCTGGAAATGGGTAATTGTAAAGGGCAAGGAATTCACTCTGACACCGAACTCAAAAGGTTCACTTTGCAGGACATGGAAGGATGTATCCAGCCTGACTAGTGTCAGCAGATCAAGAATGGTATAATGGTGTCAGGGATATTTTCTTGGAACACTCAAACAATAACCCGTTGGTTATGAGGTCTAAAGTGCCACAGCCTACCTTAGTATAGTTGCTGACCTTGACCTTACCTTTATGAACAGCATCTGATGGTTGCTCTCAGCAGGATTTAACACACACTGTCAGTTCAAATCATCCAAACTGGTTTCTGGAACATGGCGATCAGTTCTCTGTACTCAAATGACCTCCACAGTTACCCTATCTCGATGCAATAGAGCACCGTTAGGATGTGGTTGAATGGGTGATTCCCATCATGGATGTGCAGCTGCCAAATCTGCATTAACTGTGTAAAGCGATCACGCATGTGGACCAAAATCTGAGGAATGTTTTCACCACCACCTTCAATCTATGTCATGAATTAAGGTAGTTCTAAAGTTAATACTAACAAGCTGCACCTAATGAGGTTTCAGGGTGCATTTTAAAACAAATGGTTAATTCAGAGCAGCTATCATACATTCATGGCAAATGCCAAATTCCACAAAAGACCTACAGATAGCAGCACAAGATCATGTTCTCACGGACTTCATTTTGACAAGTAATGCTTTACCCAGTCAAATATCTTTCGCACTTGACTGCTTATGGTTAGAGTAAATGGAAATGATGATTTAGAAATGTACATTACTCAGTTACATTGGCTTAAAATATGACAAATGTTTACAAATTTGAAAAATAAGTGCTTGTTTTGCGTGGCACAAAAGTCTGGATTATAAATGATTTACAAATATTTTTCCTCACAAATAAGAGTTTTTTTAATCCCTGTATTAATTTAAATATTAGATATTAATTTATATATTTTTGTATGCCAGTTCAGTTCATTGCCATAATATAAGTGCTCATTCTTTTAGAAAAGAGGAATTCAGCACTTAAATCCCATCACTCTTGAGGAGACTGTTTAACTGTTTAAACTGACATGTTTAAACACACTGATTTTTAAAAAGAAAACAGCCCAACTACAAACTCCTTAACATGTTGGCATAAATGCAAACTGGAGGACATATTTCAAAGATGTGGTTGCGGTAGTAACAAAAAACAAATGAATGAATCAATTATTCTGAATAACTGGGTATGGGAGATTTGGATGTCGGCCACAGTCCCTTTTGTGTATCCCATGTAGTACTTTAAGTTTAGACTAACTCAGAAGGATAGTCTGAGCTGTTTATGATCTAGTGCTGCCATCTGCTGGCACTTGGCGGATTCAAGATGATGCTTTGTAGTGCAGTGTATTTATCAAGGTCTGGTCTGGGGGAGGAAAAAAAACTGTCCTCAAGAAACTAACTGGGTGCACATCAATATCTACACTGTAAGTTGGTAATGATATGCTTAAATACCCATATGGCCAAGTCAGTTTAAAATCAGTTTAGAAAAACCAAACTCCTGAATTTGTGTGTACCTGATATTATATAGAATTGCCTTTAGCATATTGTTTTTCTTTTTAAACATCTAACTTATTTTGATAAAAATGTCAGTGAGCCAAATGCTCCATGCCACTTGCACTGACTTCATGGGGTATTATAGGTTGTCTTTTAATGCTTTGGCTTCCATGATGCAGTAATTTCACAACTTCATGTATGAATTTTTTTTTTTTTTAAACTTTATAAGCAGCTAGTTCAGGGGTTATGAATCTGTAGCTCCTTTGAGCCTCTGGATGTATGCAAAAGTTATATTAATTATCATTGCTGCAAGTGACTCTTTAAATTCTTAGGTTTTCTCCTAATTTTACCAATTTGCAGACCATTCAAAATCAATGTCTTGATGCATGCTCAATCATCCAGGTAAGTAAATTCCCAAAAGTTGATTCTGTTCATCTGATGAACAGAATCAACTTGTGGGCATTCAAAATCAACTTTTTGTCTCATTGGTCCACAGCAAGATTAAAGTGCATAATAAAAGAGGCATTTAGTTATTACTAGCTCGAAATAAAATGTTTAACAGTGTATTGTATATTGAAAATTTTTGGGGGGGTTGTTCCTGAATATACTAGTGGAGCCCTCTGCATAAGAATTATTTCTAAATGGAGTGTACAAATTGTGACAAAATTAAAGAACAGTGTGTTTAGGTTCTCAGTCATCCAGGTCATAGTGGTCTAAGGAGGTTGGAAAAAAGAAGGCAACTGGACTTCTTAAAGTTAAAGAAGACACCAACCCGGTCTGCCAATCCGGTCTGCCAATCCAGAGGTACTGCCCCTGATCTCCACGCAACATTCCAGAGGTGTGTCAACCAAGACAGCCCTACAACATCCAGAGCCTTCAGGTACTCAGGGCGGACCTCATCCACCCCAGGGGCTCTGCCACCAAGGAGTTGTTCAACTGCCTCAGTGACCTATCCCCAGAGATAGGTGAGCCATCCCCCTTGTCCCCAGACTCTGCTTCCTCCACGAAAGATGTGGCAGTGGGATTAAGGAGGTCCTCGAAGTATTCCTTCACACTGCTCGACAATTTTCTCAGTCGAAGTCAACAGCGCTCCACCCGCACTATACATAGTGCAGGTAGAAAGCACTGCTTTCCCCTCCTGAGTCGCCTGACGGTTTGCCAGAATCTCTTCAAGGCAGTCCGAAAGTCTTTTTCCATGGCCTCTCTGAACTCCTTCCAAACCTGAGTTTTTGCTTCAGCCACTGCCCGAGCCGCATTCCGCTTCGCATGTCGGTACATATCAGCTGCCTCCAAAGTCCTACAGGCTAACCAAGACCGATAGCCCTCCTTCTTCAGCCTGGTGCCTCCCTTCACGTCTGGTGTCCACCATTTGGTTCGGTGATTACCACCACGACAGGCACCAACCACCTTGCGGCTGCAGCTCAGTGCAGCAGCTTCAGCAGTGGAGGTGCTGAACATGGTCCATTCAGACTCAATGTCCCCAGTCTCCCTCAGAATGCTGTTGAAGCTCTGCTGGAGGTGTGCGTTGAAGATCTCGCGGACTGGGGCCTATGCTAGGCATTCCCAGCGCACCCTCACTATACGTTTGGGTGCACCAGGTCTGTCCAGCATCCTCCCCCGCCACTTGATCCAACTCACCACCAGGTTGTGATCAGTTGACAGCTCAGCCCTTCTCTTTACCCGAGTGTCCAGAACATATGGCCTTAGGTCTGATGAGACGATTACAAAATCGATCATCGACCTGTGACCTAGGGTGTCCTGGTCATTTTGACCCAGCTTTCTTAGTTTTCTTGTGTTTTTGTACTTTGTGAATTCATGATTTATTCCACAGTTCCTAGGTTGTTTAGTTTAGTTTATTGGATTCCCCATTGTGTCTCTGCCCTCTGTGTCTCCCTATGTGTCTTCGTGTTTCATTCTGTTATGTTTTCCATGTTTCCCCAGCGTGTCATGTGTGCGCACTCCCTTGTGCTCCTCAGTGTTCTCTCTCCCCCTCCAGTCTGCGTCTCTGTGTATTTCCTGTTTTACTTTGAAGGTCTGCGTCTCATGTTAGTGTATTCTGTTTTGCTTCCTTGTCTCGTCGTGCCCAATCAGTTCAACCTGTGTTGCCACCTGTTCCTCGTTCCCTCATGTTCCTGCCTGTGTATTTATAGTGTGTGTCATCTCGTCCTGGTTGCTGGTTCGTCTGTGTTCTTTCCCTGCCTCATTCTGTGTCTTCTCCCCGTGTCTACCTGCATCCCTGTTTCACGTTTCAGGTCGGTGTTTTGTTAGTTTCTCCCAGTATAGGTTCCTTTGCTTCTGTTCCTCGCCTGCTACATTTTTGTTTGTTTCACTTACCAGTTTAATAAAGCTCACCTGCATCTGAAGCTGCCTGCATCTTGGGTCCTAACTTTCAACATCCACTCGTCTGCCACGGCAGACATGACAAAACTGTGGTTTGCACAGACGTCCAACAACAAAACACCGCTCGAGTTCAGATCCGGGAGGCCATTCCTCCCAAACGTGCCCTTCCAGGTATCACTGTCGTTGCTCACATGAGCGTTGAAGCCTGCCAGTAGAAGAACAGAGTCCCCAGGTGGAACACCCTCAAGCACCCTGCCCAGGGACTCCAAGAAGGCTGGGTGCTACCGCCACTAGGCGCATAAGTGGCGGTAGCAGCAACAGGCGCCTTGACAGCCGCGACTGTTGTTGTGATTTGGCGCTATATTGGCGCTATATAAATAAAATTGAATTGAATTGAATAAGTTCAAGAAGACAGTCAGGACCCGTTCCCTGACCCGAAGGCGCAGGGAACAAACCCTCTTGTCCAGCGGTAGAAACCCCAACGTACAGGTAGGGAGCCGAGGGGATACTAGGATACCTACCTCAGCCCGCCGCCTCTCACCAAGGGCAACTCCAGACTGATACAGAGTCCAGCCCCTCTCCACGAAAATGGTTCCAGAGCCCAAGCCATGCCTTGAGGTGAGCCCGACTATATCTAGTCGGTACCTCTCAGCCTCACGCACTAACTCAGGCTCCTTCCCCACGAGAGAGGTGATGTTCCATATGCCAATTTGTTAGCCTTGGTAGCCGGGGATCAGTCCGCCAGGGCCTCAGCTCCTGGCCACCGCTTGGCACCTGACCCCTACGGCACCTCCTGCGGGTGGTGGGCCTGCAGGAGGATGGGTCCATATCCCTTTTTCAGGCTGTGCCTTGCTGGGCCCCATGGACCAAGGCCCGGCCACCAGACGCTTACCCTTGGGCACCCTCTTCAGGCCTGGCTCCAGGTCGGGGCCCCAGTAACCCTATCCCGGGCAGGGTGAACTGTTCCATTGGCCTTTCACTTATAGGGGTCTTCTGAATCGCTCTTTGTCTGGTCCCTCACCCAGAACTAATTTGCCATGGGAGACCCTACCAGGGGGCAAAAGCTCCTGGACAACATAGCCCCTGGGATCACTGGGACACACAATCCCCTCCACCACGATAAGGTTTTTTTTTTTGTTTTTTTTTCTTTGTAAAATATTTCTCACAAATCCTTCAGCATGCAGCAATCACTGCGAAGCAGGAATAGACATTTAACCTACTGACCCCATATCCTTCTGGTTCTTAAACACTCACATGTGCACACACAAAGTGGGAAGCTTTCTTAAAGGCTTTCTGCTCATTTCTGGCTTAGGTGGAAATTCTCTTGCCCACTATGTCACCACTTTTCAACCCACTGTGAAAAGGTTGCGGTTGAGAGTGCTCATATGCCTGAGCGAGTTGGAAACCATTGCAGATAAAGTCAAGGGACTTGAACACCTAGACATGGATCAGAACCAGGACCCCGGAAGTCTCTGTGAGCTGCTCCCTATGCTATTTCCTGGGCTCAGGACTCTGAGGATACGGTGAACTGGGCCGATTCCCATTTTTTTTTATTACTATACCAGCAATTGTGTCCTGCTAGTCTTTTACTTTCCCAATAACAAAGCTGCTTTACTGTTAGAAAACAGAGGGTGACTACACACTAGTGATGTCATTAGTAAAGATGTCAAGTTTTCCTGCAAACCTGCATACATTTCTTTTCTGGGTTTCTAGCTGCCCCAGCACAACTACAGCTGATTATCAGGAGTCTAAAATGGGTGTTTTCTGTGTGGTCTCCTGTGGATTTCACTGAGAGGAACCAAAGAGAGACTTGCTGTGCCTGTGTCAGGGACCAAGCAGTAAGGCATAAAGGACACAGGTGCTTAATTTAAAAAAAGGGGTTTTATTGACCCAAAAATATGAAAAGATATTTAACAAAGCCAAAAAACTTAAACAGGCAGACCAATAAAAGAGGTCAACTCAATAAACTAAACTCAAGATAACAATTAACTTAACCTCAAACAAACATAAGACAAACTGACCTCCTGAAATGACATATGAGGGAACTTAAATACTGGCTTAGCTAAACCAAATGGCACACAAGGGGGAAACAAAATGGCTGTCAGCAGTACTTCAGCTCTCCCAACCCTTTGCCACACCTTTTGCCAGCCAGGAAGGAGAAGCCAACCCCCCAGGTAACTCAAACAAAGAAAGATCTATTAATATAACATAAAACAGAACTTTGACCTTGCAGTGTTAATATGTGTGCACGCCATATAAACATTGGAAGGTGTAATGAAAAAAATTAATTTTAATAAAGAAACAATCTTGGACAATAAGTAGAATATATTTAAAGTAGTGACTGCAAAGCAAACTAAAGTGAAGCAACTAATAGTGAGGTGTGGAGCTTACCCTGTGTGGCTTGCCATCACAGCCTGAAAGACCTCCGTCACCTAAAGTGTCTGGCGCTGCCCATGGAGCGCTTGAACATTTTCAGTGACCACAACAGCTACGTCTGGCCAAACCCATCTTTGCAGGAGCTGATCAGGGAGCTGTCCAAGAACAGGTTCAGCATCATCATCACCACTATGCAACAAAGGGAGTTTTTTCGAGAATGTGGCTACCTGTGGGAAGGAGAGGGGAGTGAACTGTTGGGAATGTAAAAGTGAGCAGGCAAAAATGCTTTGAGATGCAGACATGTCAAAGTCAATGGTACTAAAAAAATGCAGCAGTTACAGCAGTGGGGTTATCGAACAGTCAGATTAAGAGTTTAGACTATGAGTTTATTTCAGTGCCTGAGATGACTACTTCAAATTTAACATGAAAAACATCAGAAAATCCTCTTTTGAGGTCAAGTTTCCTTTTATAGAAGTGCATTGGTATATTGTGTGGATATTTGTAATGATTTATACTGTCCTATTGACTGACATTAGCAAATAAGGCATTTACGGATATCAGGCACTCTTAATCTGTTGTCACATTAATGTTGCTCTGACGGAATATTTAGAAATTGCATGTAAAGTTGAAAAGGTCAATTTTCTCTTCTCTGGAATGAGTAGAGAAATGAAAAACAAAAAGAAGCCAACAAGTAAAAAAAAAAAAAGAACATCAGCATTAAAGTTAGTTAGCAACCAAATTGTTGAACTGTATCGGGGTAAGATCACAGTTGGGGGGCCAAAGCTACTTTCTCAGAGCAAAGAAACGACACATGGTTAAAACGATCTGGTGCAATATCCTGGTGTTAATTCAGAATGGTTTTCTCCAGATATGTTCCACATTATGATGAAACTTTTTCAGCTTGTGGGTTGTAATGTGAGCTGCATTTATTGTCATGTACATGGATTTTAACCCTTTTTTGGCTAACTATTCTAATGTTATACAAGCAAAACTGTCTTATGATAAACCCTTCATGTATTATCCCATTTTCTAAGGGTCACAATTACACTTTTTACGCTTTTTTTTTCTTTTATTGACTCAATAAATCTGACTTTGGACATGAATTTATTTTTGGTCTTTGTAGTTATTGGCCTACTTAGTGAAAATCATGATTATCTGGGCAATCTGTATATAGAATTGTAATTAAAATCGTGCAATAATGTTTTACTGTTTGACACTTGGACAGCAGGTAAGTAAACATTGTTTATTTTATTTTATTTTACACTTCAAGTCGCTTAAAAATGGTAAAAATGCCTTCAGTTGTCTGACATATGGTTAAGAATCCCAAGCATCAAATCTTCTCACTTAAGAATGAATAGTTGATTTACTTAAAAAAAAAAAAAAGAAAAAAGAAAAAATACTCAAATCATGGAAGCATTATTCCATTGAGCATGTGATTTCACACTCCACTCTCACTCATCACATCTGGTTAGAAAAAAACACATGGCAAAAATGCTCATTTCTGCGATTCATAATGGAACTTCACAAACCCCTGGAGCATGTCACGATGGTTATAATCCATCTTTAATAGTGTCTACATTCCAAATACAAGATGCCAACAAAAATGTGGCAAAAGATTTTTTCTGTTACTTGTTTGAACAGTTTTCTGATTTACAGTTAGTTTAACAGAAGCACTATCTTGCTCCTTTGTTCCTGCAAATCTGCATATTTTACATTTTATTGTCCTCACTTCTTGAATACAACCCAACAATTTTCTGTCTGTTCTTCCATAGATGTTATCATTTATGGATGTGTGAACCACAAAGAGACCACCTCAGCATCAGTGAGCTACAACAACTGGAACAGCTGGAGCTGGGGCGCTTGCACAAAGACTGTGAAGGCCAAGGATGACTGAGTTGATCTTTGCAGAGGCCAATCAGGGAGCTGTCCTAGAATAGCTTCAGGATCAACAACAAGATGCAGCACAGTTATGTTTTTTGAGGATGTGATTGTTTTTGAGAAGGGGAGTAAGCAGGCAGGACTAAAAACTCGATTACTGGAATGTAAACGTTTTAGAATCAACTGGTTGAATATTTAGAAATCCTGTGAGGAGGTAAAACGATTTTTTAAAAAGGTCAGTTATTTTTGGAATGAAAACAAAGGAAGCAGGAAGCTAACTTCTTGTTTTTGCAGTGAAACATTAGACATGGTTATAATGATGTGATAGAATATCATGGTGTGAATTCAGTGTGCTTATTTTTTAATCATTTGCCTCCACTCATGTTATGACAATTTTGGGGGGTTGTGCGTTTTCGTCAAGAGTTGTAACATTTTACAATTTTAACAAAATAACAATTGTTTTTAATATTTGGATGAAAAGCCTTGACACCTCATTGAAAGCATGATCTATCCCATTATCCATTTTCTCTGTGAAGCTCCATCTGATCAGTTTTGTTGCATTTGGCTGACTCTGATCAGAGAGTACAGCCCTATACACATTTCGTCCTGTTTCTTCTATCAGCAATCATATCATCACTAAACTAGTAACCTGGTTCCACTTTCAACCATGCATGCTCATGCTATAACATGTCACGTATCTCATATCGTATTTGATGATCTGTTTGCTCATTGCTGGATGAGCAATTCTGGCTCATCCAGGGAAACACTTGTACTTTTCCAGAAGCTTAAATTAATGCAAATCACTGTCATCTGTTAAACAGTAGGAGCTAGGACAAAACAGTGACCACAAAATGACAAATTCACCTTTGGAAAACATGTTGGAGGGACATTTCTGCAAAGACAGGGATAGCACCTGTCCATTTTTTAAACAGTTACAGAAAAATAAAAAGTACAATCCTATATCAAATCTCTTTGTGCAACACAAATGCTCTGTGTAAAAATGTCATTGCACATATTAAATAAAAATGGGTCTGGTTGAGCAAATTACACTGGAAAAAACTGCAACTGTAGTTAAAAAATGGATATTAATAAAGATGTAGCTTGTAGAACTTTAGGTTGTATTGAAAAGAGTTCAGCTTATTAACAACTTCTGGAAAACCAAATCGAATCCTCTGAACTAATAAGTAAATCATTTAAAATTGCAGAGTGCAGCTGGAGATTTTCCTCAGTTTCAGCTGGACCCAGTTTCAGTTGAGTTACAATACTGTCAAATAAATTGAAAGGGAATACATCTACACAGTTTTCTGTCTTCTTCCTATAATTCACCACTTTGTTTTTGCTGTTCTCTCACCTCTTTATTCACTTTCTAGCTCGGTCGACCACCACTGCTCACTTTGTCTGTTTCCCTGTGAATATTAGTGATAAAATGGATGGAAACATAACTAGTCATTAGAACTTAAAGTCTGCAAATTCAAGAAAAAATGCATTTATAGAGGGTTATAAATGAACCAAGAACCATTTTTTGAGATTTCTGGAAATTAGGCCTTATTCAGGGGCCTGGGTGAATAATAATAACTTTCACCATATGGGTTGCCTCAACCAGGTTGGGGCAACCCATATGGTTGCCCCAACCTGGTTGAGGCAACCCATATACAGTTGGTTGATAATGTGAAATTTCTTTTAAGAAATTACATGAAAAATTTTTTTTTTTTTTAAACTAAACATTAAATATTTTGTGCTTTTCCCTCAGTGAAAAACTTTTTCATCTCTTTTTCACAAAAACATTCTAAACCAAAATGTTTCTGTAATTTACAATGTGTTGAA
>VUQG01041212.1:0-11402 GCA_015106755.1 Etia nguti | reverse complement strand
GCCCCAGGGCAGCTGTGGCTACAATGTAGCTTGCCATCACCAGTGTGTGAATGGGTGAATGACTGAATGTAGTGCAAGCACTATACAAACACAGGCCATTTACCATTGACCTAAGTGGAGTATGTGCCTTAGCATCTGCCTATCAGTTCATATCTGAGTTGCTTTCGTTCCCAATAACATCCACTTTATTATAATACCACTAACTGTGGAATATTTAGTAGAGAGGAAATTTCATGAATAGACTTGTTTTTAAAGTAACTCATCCACCTGAATACTGGAGTTAAGGACACAGTTGTGTTTGTTGACACAGGCAGCTAGAGCCATTCAGTGTCTGCTAGGCTCCCCCTCCAATAACGGGAATCACTGAACTGCATCTCTCTGCTGTCCTTTAATGGAATTACCAACAAATGTTATATAGTAAAACATGTTGCTAGTATTCATCCATATAAGGTAACTGATGGTTCTGAAAGATAGTGGGTAGCATCACAATGACTATGTCAGTGTTTTATACTGTCAATGGTTAAAACAGGAAAAATGTTGGAAGGGTCCAACAGGTGGAATATCTCACTCATTAGGAATTCATTAGATTCATTAGCAAGAAGTCAGCATGATGACTGGGTATAAAACATGCACATAAATCTTTAGGAGAAAGACTTAAAGGGGTTTCAAAATTGTGTACTCAGGTGAAATCTCTCCAAGCAAGAGAAAAAGCCAAGAATTAACTATGCTGTGATCTTCTGACCCCTCGTGTGTGTTTAATGCAGCAGAAATACTCTGATGGGCTAAGGTGTATGAAAAGTATGAAAATCATGATCAGTGTACACAGTTTGTTCCCCAGCCGTGCTAAAAAAATGACTGACTGCCAAACACTGAATTCCTTTGTTTCTTGTGAACTGTTTTGCAAGTGCTGCATTAATGCACCAACATTATAATCAATTCATTCCTGTTTGGCCCCTTAAAATGTCTTTATATACCCGGTATGTTATATTTGTTACAATTTGTTGCCCTCTTGGCTACATCTCTTTTGAAAAGGACCATTTTTAATGTCAAACATTTTTTACTTTGCTAAATAAAGGACATATAAAAGTCACTCTGCTGAACCCAAGCACAATAAAAATAGACTCAGACAAAGTGGCTATTAATCTTTGTATTTATTTTATCTGAGTAAACTAAAGAACCCACTTACAGCTGGAAAGAAAGTACAAGGAGGCTTCATGATATATGGCACATGTATAGAGCTGTGGAGATGCTACCGATGGGTAACTTAAAAACTTGAAGCACAACAGCAGGAGTTCCACTGACCTGCTCTGTGAGCCATCTGCACACAGATGGCAATTTTGCGGTGCTCCTCTGGGCAGAGACCAGTGACTCTCCTGGGCAACATCCCTCCATCTGACCTGATGAACTGACTGAGCAACAAGACATCCTGGGAAGGGAAAATACAAAAAAAAAGAAAGAAAGAAGATCAGGCTAATACACTAATATTAACAATAATGTCACTAATAGCAGTGAAAGTATTTACTGTGTAGTTGTATTTGTTCTGCAGATTCCATCTGTAGATTGGACACTTGGCTGTGGGATTTGGAGGCTGTGGTCCGACTGGAACTTCCAGAATTTGTCCCTCAATCTAACATGAAAATAAGAGATGCGACAGTTACTTTATCAAAATCAAAGCATTTTTATTAATAGCATATGTTATTTATAAGTTATTTACAAGTGCGGAATAATACTCCTCAACCCCAACATGGTCTCTCACTGCTGATTACAGAGTTTATTACGTATTTATATTAGGCCTTATAAAAATACATCAAAATGTACTATGTAATTATCCAAAACAATGATGATTCAAAATAAGTTATACAATTATTTAACTTCACAACAATGAAATTTTGAATGGTTCTGAGCTTTACTTACATTTGTTGTTTTACCATCTTGCTTCTCCACCACTGCAACAGACATTATGAAACATCAGACTTTACCATACGTTTTAATTTTGCAGTTGAATTTCACTAATTCATGTATTAAATGTTGTTTTATTCCAAAGTAGGACGCTATGAGGGTGGAGCCCAGCGGTCATGGGGTGAGAGGTCCTAGTACACCCTGGACAGTCTGTTGCAGGGCTAACACAGAGATACAGACCACCACTCACATTCACTGTGAGGTGACAGTGCCAACTACTGCATAGTGGAAACAAATGTGGTTTCCACACTGACATTGTAATTGACAATAAAAATGCTAGATTCAAGTTTTATTAGTCTGTACTTCCAGATATAAACAGTGCTTATTCATTTTAGTCAACAATCAGTATTACTCGTGCAACTACTAACTCCAAAACTATCAACAGAATTGATGTTAAAGCTACTGCTGTAGCTTTAACACATCTGGTTAGAGCTACAGGAATCTGCATTTCTTGATTCTAATGTGAGAACAGATGACTACAACTTCTTACAATGCAATATTAAAATCTTTACATTACTAGTTTCAAAGTAATATTTTCCTTTGTGATCCGTCTTCGGTCTACCAAATTCAAACTAGATATCTATAATTTCCTTTAATTCGGGAAATGAAAGAAGTTCATTCACTTTAACTAACATAAAGATTCGTTGTTAAAGATTAACAAATAATCTTTGCATGCATCTATGCATATTGTATAATATTTATGCACGTACTGAATTGTTGAGATTAAAGTTTAAGTTGGACAGTAATGCACGCAGCATTCTGTCAAAAAGACAATTTTGTGAAATAATCATGGCACAGAGTTGATCTGTGGTTAGTTTTGATGAATGTAGCACCTGTATTAGAATGTGTTGTTAGGCTTAGTGTTTTTGATTTTGGTAAAATGTGGATTTTTCAAGTTTCCCGCAAGCTTACTGGCATTTTGAAATTATTTTAATGGTTTCTATAACTTTGTTAGAAAGCTTTCAGAAGTGCTTGCAGTACATAAGGCATAAGCCTCAGGAACGTTAACTGAAAAGTCAACACCTGCAGACGCCGCCGACTGACGTCTCATCCAGATGTGTTCGTCATCATTTAACGGTTCTAATGTATTGTCTCTTTACTGGAAAACACAACAGGAGAATAGCGTGTCCTATAAGTGATAGGAAATGAAAAACATGCGGTGTATTTAGGGAAACATGCTAGTTATCCCACCGACAGGCTAAAGCTGTAACGTTTGCACACAAATCTCACCTTGACGAATCCCCCTTTTCTGGATAGTTAAAGCAGTAAACTGGGGAACATTTATCGTCCTTAAAGAACTCAAGCTGGTGACTCTGGATTCAAGTTTTAAGCCCGCAAATGAGGTCCAGAGAGACCTGAACACACTGCGGGCTGCCATGTTTAATTCTTGACCTTCTCCTTCGTTCCTTCCTGTCTGGTAATCTCGCGAGAATAAAAGAGCGACACCGATGGCCAAAACCACTTATTACATCTAAGATGGACAAAACCCCCCCCAAAAACAGTCAAATCCCACAGGTTACACAACTACAGAAACATCATTGTACATTTTTGTTCCCATGTTCGTGTATGACATTTGTTTGTTTTAATAACTGACTTAAAAAGCTGTATATGTTGTTACTTTTGGATAAACTTGTTGTTTGTTTGTTTTTAATAAGCGACTTTTATAAAAAGCTTTATATCCAAAAGTAAATTAATTTTCAAGTCCAATGAGATTAATTCTTAGGTTTATGAACCTTCATTAAAAGTAAGCCTATAGCCTCAAAGGATGACAAAATGCAATCTGAGATTGAAATCTAACTAACAGATTAACCCACAAACAACACAGCAGCAGAATATCAGACAAAATTAAACACAAGAGAAAAATCAATAAAGACACATCACACTGATATGTATGCAATTTATCTAATACACAGGAGAAAACCAGCGAAACGGGGTAGCATGCTTAAGAGATATTTTTTTTAACCCGGAGAGAGACCAAGTATAACAGTACAAGTCAATTGTCTTCAAGGAAGATTTAAACTTAATCTTCCAGAGGAAGGAAAAATAACACCTAGTCTAAAACACAGCGTGTGTTTTTGGATCCTCTCGATGCTTTTATCCTTTTGATGTTGTTTTTTTTAGATTTTTAGAGATAGGGTCATCTCTATCCATGCTGTACTCATCAGATGTAGAAGTATGAGAGACACCAACACAAGTATTGTACAGAAAATGCCAAACATTTTGAGCAGAAAGCAGAAGATACAGGTAGACTCTTTAGGGACAGATAAAGAGGAAGATAAAGTATCTGATGTTTGATAACGTTAGCGTCTCAACAGTATGTCATTGTCTATTTTTCTTTCTTTTTTTGCTGTTTTCTAAGCATTATCTCTAGGCTTTATCTGTTTTCAAAAAAGACCTTTATGAAACCCTTAACTGCTCCTACATCATGAGATAAGTTTTTTTTTTAAAAAACTTTCCTCAGGGTAAGTTCTAGCTTTCAAGCTAATCTAGTAATAAGTGTTAAATAAAAAAACAGCTGGTCTTAAATGCACATTTTCTCTATTAAAATGTTTTGGGTTTTTTTTTTAATTTATTTATAGGTTTGTCTTAGAGAGGTCAAAATAACCCAACAAATGACAAATTACACTAGCTAGAGTGGGTAATGAGGCACTTTTGGTATTAGTTCTGACTACTAGAAGTCAGGTCCTTGGTTGAACAATCCAAGCATGTCGCCTTCTAGATAACTCAGAAGAGCCTCAGAAATTGCAAAATTAACATCACCTCAGATTAGAGCCCAGATAAATGTCACGCAAATTTCCAGTAGCAGACACATGTCTACATCAACTGTTCAGAGGAGACTGCACGAATCAGGCCTTTGTGGTCAAATAGCTGCTAAGAAACCAATATTAAGGAAAAGCAACAAGGAGAAGAGATTTGTTTGGTCCAAGAAACACAAGGAATGGATATTAGATATTAGAGGATATTAGAGATATTACAGTGGAAATCTGTGCTTTTGCCTGACGAGTCCAAATTTGAGATCTTTGTCTGCTTAATGTATGGTTTTTAACTGTTATCTCTGTTTTTTATTACTGGAAAGCACTTTGGTCAACTATGTTGTTTTTAAAGTGCTCTACAAATAAAGTTGGATTGAATTGGATCTTTGGTTCCACCTGTCGTGTTTTCGTGTGTTGCACAAAAGGTAAACGGATGGTCTCTTCATGCATGGTTCCCACCATGAAGCATGGAGGGGGAGGTGTGATGGTTTATTCAAAATTGAAGGCACACTGAACCAGCATGGTTACCACAGCCACTGCAGCGTCACGCCATCCCATCTCATTTGGTTTGCATTTAGTTGGACCATCATTTATTTTTCAACAGGACAATGACCCCGAACACACCTCCGGGCTGTGTAAGGGCTATTTGACCAAGAAGGAGAGTGATGATGTGCTGAGCCAAATGGCCTGGCCTCCACAATCACCTGACCTACACCCAATCGAGATGGTGACTGTTTGAAAACCATTTCAGGTGACGACCTCATGAAGCTCATGGAGAGAATGCCAAGAGTGTGCAAAGCAGTAATCGAAGCAAAGGGTGGCCATTTTGAAAAATCTCAAATATAAAACATGTTTTGAGTTATTTCACACTTTTTTTGTTCACCACATAATTCCGTAATTGTTCATTCATAGTTGTGATGCCTTCACTGAGAATCTATAATGTAAATAGTCATGAAAATAAAGAAAAACCATTAAATGGGAAGGTGTGTCCAAAATTTTGACTGGTAGTGTAAGTGAAAGTGAAAGTATGAGTGTAAGTGTGCGAGTTGGGTTTAACTTATTGCACTCTGTGTGTAACTGTAGTCTGATTGATGTGATTTGTTAACTTAAGTTACCAATTCTAAACTTAATTATATCAGGTGTTACAATTTGACATTATATAATTAAATTGTTCCAACAGGTCTCTTTTTTCAGTGCATTACTTTTTATGGTCACTTCTGCCATCTTGCATTGTGAACTTGGGCCTGGTGAAGCTGCTCCAACTTCCGGACTTGGAAATCTAAGGTGAGGGGGCATTTGAGTCATTCTGACTGGGAACTTGGAAATTTTTATGTCTGACTTCATGTGAAATGCATTAACAGGTTCCTGCCATGATCAGCAAATGCCAAACCAGGCTCTTCCACAGTCTTGCAATGTCTCTTCCTGTTTTGGTCAGTAACTCTTGTTCTTGGGTTAACCAGCACCAAACGATTCTTGAGTCAGCTGAGGCTAAATCTGCATCAGTAAGTAAGCCAAGCCACTATCCCCACTAAGTTTGTCATTGCCTCTCGCATCGCAAATGAGTCCTCATTCTGACCTATCATGAATCAGAAGTGACTGTCTAATTCAGCCAAAAAAGTCAGCCAATGTCTCATTACCCCTTGAGTTGGCCATCTTTGATGTACCTTGGTCAGAGACGACTAATGTCTCACATTCTGAGTTGGCCTACAGTTCCTGTGCCTCAGACTTGGCTGACCTACCAAATAATCCCCAGAAGTGTCCACCTCCGTTGATCTTGCATCCTGTATCTGAATCAGTTTTCCAATCTCTACACCCCTAAATCTGCCTGTTGTCATCAACCTCCTGCCAAGGACAGAGCCTGAGGAGCAGGTCTGCTCTGTCTGCGAGGCACTATAGGGTGGCTGGTTTCCAGCCTTCTGGTTATTTAGCATTCTGCCCTGACCTCTAGTTGTCTCCCCTCTGACAACTTCCCTTCCAACTGCTTGCTTTGCCCTCGGAGGGTCTTTGCCTTATGAGGGTTTTTGATTCCTATCCAGCCTCTAAAGGGGTTCTGTCCTCACCAACCTCCTCTTGCCTTGGTCCTGAAGGGTCTACACTGTCACTGATTCACTGCCAATTTGCACAACCTTCTGGCCACCCTTCATATGATCCCCCAAGACTTTTGACTCTTTATACGGGACATCTTAGAGTCCTCCTTTAGGGGCACTATCTTTGTTTTGAGTTTTTCTATTATTTATTTTGAAAGATCACTCTTCTTATGTATCAGTTTTCTTACTTCCTTTCTTTATTTGTGTTTTGTTTTGTTCTTGTTGTCTTCTCTAGCCTCATTCCACTGTTGCTATTTAAGACGTTTAAAATCCTTATTTATTAATGCAGCGTGCCTGTATGATAGTATGTCCTACATTTGGGTCATTTTGAAATTAAACAGGATGTGAATTAAACAGGATGTCACTGTTGCATATTTGTAAAGGTTAAAAAAAATAATCTTTGGGACTAAATACTTACAGCATTTTGATCAGGAACACTCAATGGAAAGTCAAGGTTGAAAAGCTTTCTGAAAAAGCTTTTAATGTGGCACACAATATGACAAGGTGTAATCTCAACCACTTAACATTCACCCCATTATTTTACTAAAATGTTGAAAAGGTTGGAAGACTTTTGTTTACTCCACTCTTAGAGAGTGATTCATTAAGTGAGTGCGCTAACTGACAGCAAAAACAAATCTGAAGAAACTGCAGTTTCTTAAGCCTCATGGCTGCCGCTTTTATCTTTGCTGTAACGTTCGTATTGTTCAATGAAAAAAAAAATCACTTGTAAAGCTTTGAGCTTTGAAATGTAAAACTGGTCAACAAGCATTTTGGAAAATGTTCTATGTTTTGGACAACTACGATCGGGATTCAAGAAAAAAGTTTGGTCGTGAAAAAATTGAAGCCAAAATTAATGACGGTTATTTTTGTTGGTCCTAAAATCCATAAACTGATGCTTGGCGATGATGAAAAGGAAACTAAAGCCAGCTGAATCAGCAACATGGGAAGCATTCATGCCGGTTGTCTAGAATTTTCTTGGCAATCACAGAGCTAAATTGCTTATGAATTATGCTGAGCTCGTGGATAACAGGATGAAAGTGTATCAGCTAATGAGTGCCAGAATGTCGCTGAAGATGCAGTTTTTACATTCCCATCTTGACTTTTATTCCACCAAATTTGGGCGATGTCAGCGATGAGCATAGGGAAAAGGTTTCATCGAGATCTAAAAGGAAAAACTAGCAAAGGGAAAACAATCCGAGTGTGATGGGTGACTTCTGTTGGTTCTTGCAAACAGAGATGGACGTGCAGGACAAGCAGAAACACAAGTGCTTGTGGTTCTTAGGATATTTAAAATTAGCTGAGCCTTCAACTTTCAGGGCTCTCTTCTGTGGAACCAGCTCCCAGTTTGGATTCAGGAGAGAGACATCCTCTCTACTTTTAAGATTAGGCATAAAACTTTCCTTTTTGATAAAGCATATAGTTAGGTCTGGATCAAGTGACCCTGAACCCTCCCTTAATTATGATGCATTAGGCCTAGGCTGCTGGGGGCATCCATTGATGCAATAAGTGTTTCTTCTTCACTCACCTTTTTTAACTCCCTGTGTGCTTACAAACCACTTTGCATTTAATGATTAATTATCACAACTTGTCATTTGTCTTGTCTTGCTCCCCGATCTCCCAACTGCTCATGGCGGATGGTTGCCCCTCCCTGACCCTGGTTCTGGTAGAGGTTTCTTCCTGTTAAAAGGGTGTTTTTCATTCCCACTGTCAACAAGTGCTTGTTCATAGGGCATCATCTGATTATTGGGGTTTTCTGTCTAGTAATTTAGGGACTTTACGTCTGTAAAGGGACTGTTGTTGTGATTTACCACTATATATATGAATACAAATAAAATCAATTGAATTTAGTCTAGTAGTTTGTTTTCAGAACAAACACATTAAAAACAGGCTTACACGCAAGCTTAAATCTGATTTCATATCGGAAATCAGTGTAAAAACTCAGATAATGAGCTAGTCTGAAGTTTCCAGTAGCAAGCTAACTTTTTTTTTTGTAGAGCAGTGTGATTTGGGACCATTGCACTTTAAAGTAGATATGCAGGCTTTTCACTCTACCAGTATTGTGTTTGTGAATGTCTTCCTTTTTCTTTGCATATTCAAAGTAGGTGCAGTCCCCCTTACACACACACACACACACACACAAATCACACAACAAGACATAGAAGACGTAAGCCCTGTAAATGTTTTATGAGAAGCTAATGAATTTAGCATGTTTTTTAGACTAGCGCTGAATATAAGCAAGTTTGAAGTGTAATAGAAAACTCAGCAGGGCCTCTCTTGTGCATTTCCTCAAGAGTTGGGTTTGTGATCAATGGTGAATGAAGCATGGTGAAGACAAGTAGTCCATGTTGGAAGCATGTGCGCCATCGTGGCGCCACGGTTTCATGGACAAAAATGTGAACAATTTCTCAAATGCCATCTAAACTGTGAGGCCTAAAAAAGCCACACTCTGGGATGCAAATAGACTTCTGTGCTCATCTCGTCCACAGAGCTAAGAGTGTAGATAAATAGAGATTACGGTCACACCGACGGCACAAAGGATGCATTATGTCTGTGATCAGGTCCCTCCGTCCAGGGCACTTAAGTAATCACATTCCTCAAGAGAAGCCAAAGAAATGTCATTTAAAGTGTCTGACCAGCTCTTCACTGGCTTTGATATTCAAATGAAACATGGCCCTGTACAAATAGACGCCTTAGCTGAGGAAGAAGGGGGAGAGTAAATCAGATAGGATTCCCTCACATGAAAAGAGCTTGTCTGACATTTTCACAGCAAGTGCTTAGGGACCCTGAAGCAATGTTGGTTCGATGTCATGGTGGGAAGTTATTGCTGTGTGGAAAAGGTTAGTTTTTTCAGCCCAGCTTTCCTGGATAAACTGCTAAAACACAGCATGGAATAAGCAAACGAGATAAAACCGGAATGAGGAAGAGTGGGTACGGTCACTTCTCGCAAAAATAAATCCAACCCAGTCCAATGCATTCCCCTTTTACTGTCATACTGGACTGTTTGTTTTGCTTTTAATGCTGGAAGGCCCCTGGTGATAGCTTCTGCCGAAGAGTCTAAACAAAAGAAGACCTCAAAGAGGGTCATATTAGCAATACCGTGGGATCTGAACAGTAGAATTTGAGGTGGCACCTTTAATACAAATCTGACCAGTAAGGCTTTCTCATGTTTCATACTGCTCTGTGTATATTTCTCTCAGTGAGAACCAAAGGATTTTGACAGAATACCTCATTCCCATGCAGATGGAATTTGTGGATTTTGGATTTGCTGCGTCCAAATTGATGGGCTCAGTCTGGTATGCAATTAAGGCATAGCTGTCACTAAGAGGCTTTCCTGGATGATTAACTTGTAAGGCCTGTTGCATCCAAGGAAGTCAACTGAACACAATTAGACCGTTTCGACGAAATGAGTTTGGTAAGGTCGCCGCTGCTGTAAAATAAGGTAAAGAGAAAAGAAAGCAACTAGAGCAGACAACTGGAAACAGAAATATAGGCTTTATCAACTAGGGAGCGGAGATCAAAGACTGGATGGGTTTCTTTCTGATGCTGGGTAAAGGTTTTGTGCAAGTTACACAAATCTCTGCCCATCCAAGCATCAACCACCCCCTCTCAATCACGTTACCTCTTCAAATCGAAAACCTCTCATTCACTAAACCCCCCGTGCTTATTCGGGTGTACGTGCTAAACAGCACTAGCTTCTTCAACAAATTCCACACTCTTTGAAGAGGCTGTTTTTTTCCCTGTTTTTCTGACACTTGGCCAAATGCAAGAGCTGGCTTCTATCCCCCTCTCTCTCACACACTCATAGTCAAACTATCCATAAATACACATGCACGCTCAAGCACGATCACACGCTTGAGTGTGCATCTGTCTTTCTCATTCGAGCATACACACTCTATGAAAAACCTGCAGTCTTCTTGGCTTTTGATGCATTTTGCAATGCCGGTGTTACCCCAGCTCCTCGCCTCTTTAGGGATCCTCTTGAACTGTTTAAAAACATTTTAGGCACTCTCCTCCTTTGCATTCATCTTCCTGCTGGGATGCAGAGTTTTTGTTTTAGTTTAGAGCTGGTCCTGCACCTCCTCCCACATAGCAAAATTGGTATGGCCCGGATCTGGCCCACACAATGTGCTTACACATGGCCCACATACCGCAAAGAATGACGGCCCTTTGGTGGCCCAGATCTGGTTTGCCAGAGGTGGCCCACACATGGGCCAGCACAAGGCCAGTTTCAGACACACTGGTGGTCCTTTGCTGGCGACATACACCCTGCCATGACACCAGTCAGTCACCAGTCAGTCAGAAGTGCCAGCTTGATGCCAGATCCGTGCCAGACCTGTTTTCTATGGGCCTGGGCCACATAACCCAAACCACAATCGAGCCAGATATCGCATGCCATCACATAGACAGTGACATCTATGCCAGGCCTGGCCCATATCTGGATGACATACGTCTTATCATGCCAGAAGTGAGCCAGCCGGCTTGATACCGGATCTGGTCCAGACCTGCTTGCTATGTGGGCTGAAGTCAAGTTTCCTCTGGATGAGATGTGTTTGACTTTTTAAAGGGTTTGTCCACGGTGGCTATTAATAAGTAAGTCAGTTAA
>VUQG01041209.1:0-14647 GCA_015106755.1 Etia nguti | reverse complement strand
ACAAAAACACTGTCACAGCTGATCGTCTTCAGGCCGACCTGCCGGTAACAGGTGTTGTGCCAAAAAGTGATCGCCTGCCAAAAACTGATTTCCAATGTTTCCGTGTGTTTTTTATGTGTAATATCTTTACGTGCGAACAGGTATTACAAAGGGGTTATATATAAAATTAAAGCAATTACCTTTTTCTCAAGTATCTTTATAACTGTGTACTTACATTATAACCAATCGGGTCCCTTTTGTCCACTTAAAATATGTTTACAGAACTATTGTTGCATTTGTTGCAATTTCTGCTGTCCTCTTGGCCAGATTACTCTTAAAAAAAGACATTTTTAAAGTCAACAAGTTTTTTTTTTAACCGCATAAATAAAGGATATATAAAAGTCAACTGATTGGGGCTTCTACCTTGTTACAGGAATGTTGTTTGTTGCTCAAGATGACTTCATATCATTCATGAGGAATACATTTGACATATGTTTCACATATTATAGATCAACAAGTTATTTATAGCAGTTTAAATACCAGCAATCAGTTTTTGGCAAATACTGGAAATCCGTTTTTGGCAGACGATCACTTTTTGGCACAACACCTGGTCGTGACACTTCTCCTAAATGAAAAAAATAGTCTCAGTAAATCCCACCAAACTTTGAGTTCATGGATGATTGATTGATTGTAGTTGTTGTTTAAAGGAAGTGAAAGAAGCAGATGACAAAGTTTAAACTGTACGTGAGTGTTTGAACTCTGGGAGTGTAACTCAAAAAAAAAAAAATTAAATGGATGAGTTATTGACTGTAAAAAATAGAAACAATTATAGAAACAATAATATTTTATCAGTAATCAATTAAACATCATCTAATTGCTTTTCCAGCTTTCATTGTTACTTCTTTGTTTGCTCTTCTCCCCTCTCTCCTCCAGTGGGTGCGTTGAGGTCCTCCGTTATTTTATCTAAACTAGTCTTGCAAGCATTTGAGTGCAACACATGCAATGGTTAGCTCATGGCCTGGCAGTGAAATCTCTCTCCATATATAAACATATCTGGTGTTGTCCCAGACATAATGCAGAATTGATTTTAAATACCAAATAAATATGCTGCTCAGATTAAACTAAACTGAACATAAGGACTAAATTATAATTATTCAAAATACATAACAGCAGTTTCTGTAGTAAACTGGACTTCAGGATATGAGCAAAGACTGTCTGCCTTTTTCAGCTTTATCCTACTTAAAGTATCACATCCTCCCCAGTGTTCAATTTTCCAGTATTTGTCAACTCTGACATTTTCTATACTTCTGCATGAATATGAATATATTATCGAATCTGTATTCTACATGTAGATTTAAAGAATCCACTTAAAACTGGAATACTCTGAAATGTATTTATTAAAAGGAATGTAATGATATTAATATTATGACAAAAACCCCGGTAAATTTGAAGGTAAAATTTAGGCAAGTGCTTCCAACCAATGAGATGCGAGTTGACACTCTGTCAGCAACCAGTCTCTAGAAACTATTAGATTGACAAGTGTGGTTGGGGTTATACTGCTGGATCTGTCTAAAGCATTTGATTCAATAAATCACAACTCTATAATTGGTAAACTACCACATTTAAATTTTTCCAGTGGTGCTATAACCAGTGGTGCTAACTCCACTAATTGCATGTGGGAGGAACTTGGAGTACCCATAGAGAACCAACACAGACATGGGGAGAACATGGAAACTCCACACAGACAGGCCAGGTCAGATGGTGGATTCAAACTCAGGACCTTCTTGCTGTGAGGCAACAGAGCTAAACACTGCTACCTGTACATTCCAAACGGGAGTCTTTCTTTGCTAGCAATTTTTTTCTGCTTGTGTTTGCTCTTGAAATGTTAAAATCTTAATCTGATATAGCTACATAATTTCTTTCTATAAAATTATGTAATGTATATTGTCCCTGTAAATAAAGAAAATAAAAATAGACCAGCAGAGCAGCAGAATGTAATCATACTGCTAGTCACATATTACTACTTATAACTTCTGTTGGCTCCTCAGAGCAGGGGTTCTCTTGTGTCTTTTTACTGTATCAGCTGGAGTGGCAACAAGGATTAAAGTACTTTGACAGTGCTTCTTTGTGCTACTGCTTCCTGAAAATGAAAGAACAGAAAATCATTTTGATAATTTTTGCTATAATATAGATCTTCAGCTAGGAGATCACATCACAGTATCTAATTAATATTTTAGTTATGTCAAAGTTTCCCTCCAGACTCTTAACTAAGAGACAATTCAAATACAACAGCAAATGTTACGACATGCTTACCTTTCTCAGATGGAAACTGGAACTTCCAGTGAGCATCTGCCATTATTCCAGTGTGCATGTACTGAAAATTATGTTCTTATTCAATTTCATTTGTTGGGTTCAGATTGTATCAGTGCAGGCCTAGCATTGCTGCATGTTATCAACCACACCCAGTTGATCATAGCTGGTTTGGAACAGGACAGAAAACACCCCTTGAGCTTGCTAAATAGTTTATAGGGGCTGAATTTCAATTTGACCTTTTTTCCAAACAAGTGCTTGCAGGATAGGGAAGGATGAGAAAGTCCCACAGACCACAGAGAAGGTTCATGGATGTAGTGAAGGAGGATATGCAGAGGTTTGGTAAGAGGAGGATAAGGTGAGATGAAGACTGATAATCCACTGTGGTTACTTTTGACTAGGATGTGACCTTCAGTGTGCATATTAAACAAATATGTAGGACTGCTTTCTTCCATTTGTGCAATATCCCTAAAATTAGGAACATCCTGTCTCTGAGAGATGCTGAAAAACAAATTCATGTATTTATTACTTCTAGGCTGGATTACTGTAATTTGTTTTTATCAGGATGTCCTAAAACCTATTTGAAAAGTGACTAGACAGAGAGAGCATATCTCTCCTACAGTATAATAACGTCTCTTCACTGGCTTCCTGTTAAATCTAGAATTCAATTTAAAATCCTTCTCATCACATACAAGGTCTTGAATAATCAGGCCCCATCTTATCTTATTGACTTCATAGTACCGTATCACCCCATTAGAGCAATTTGCTCTCAGAATGTGGGCTTGTGGTTCCTAGAGTATTTAAAAGTAGAATGGGACACATACCCTTCAGCTTCCAGACCACCCCTCTGTGGAACCATCTCCCAGTTTGGATTCAGGAGACAGACACACTCTCTACTTTTAAGATTAGGCTTAAACGTTCATTTTTGAGAAACCATATAGTTATGGCTCAATTAGGTGACCCTAAATCTTCCCTTAGTTATGCTGCAATACGTCTTGGCTGCTGTGGGATTCCCATGATGCACTGAGTGTTTCTTTTTCATTCACTATGTGTTTTGATACCACTCTGCATTTAATCATTAGTTATTACAAATCTCTGGTTCTCTTCCACAGCATGTCTATGTCCTGTCTTCCTCCCATCACCTCCAACCGGTCACGGTAGATGGCCACCCCTTCTTGAGCCTGGTTCTGCTGGAGGTTTCTTCCTGTTAAAAGGGAGTTTTTCCTTCCCGCTGTTGCCAAAGCACTTGCTCAAAGCGGGTCATATTATTGCTGGGGTTTTCTCTGTTTTCTTTGTACTATTAAAGGGTCTTTAACTTACAATATAAAGTGCCTTGAGGTAACTGTTGTGATTTGGCATGATGTACATAAAGTAGAATTTAATTAAAAACACCGAAACAGCTCTTTGTCTTCTTGAGATTATTTGAGTGTGGGTGGGAGTTTGGCCACCCAGTCTACATGTTTGTAGTTTTTATAGATAACATGAGATAGAGCAAATTTCATCCTCATTTCCTGCGGGTTTATGTCATATGCCATTCATGTTTTGGCTGACTAAACTACTTCAAGCTGTCTTAAGAAATTAAAAATAAATAATTTTTGCTTTTCATGAAGTCTGAAATGTGGTCTCAGATGGAGCCTCAGATAATAGCTGCTTCTATGGTCTTTGGCCTGTAAACCTCACATGAAAAATAAAATGTGTGGGCAAGAAGTTCCAGCAGTGTAAAAATCTTTCTATGTCAGAAATATAGTTAAAACAGAATTGTGAATCTTTTACCAAAAAGATCAGACTTGCTTAAGTCATACCACTTGAAGCTGCACTGAACAGAAACTTAGTTGGATTTCTTCCAGTCTTCCACTCAAATACTTGTATAAATACTCTGGGATTTTATAGAACTGAGATTTGCAAAAATTGTTTGAGACCAAAGAAAATTGTCTGACTGACTGTCATGAACCTTCCTCCACTTGACCATCTAACCTCCAGTGAACAGCTGTGGGAGGTGGAAAAGCCAAGCATTCTGTGACTGCCTCTTTTGAACATTGTCATATCCTGCAATAAAAGTGCAGAGAAGCTGACCATGCCTCTGTCTTTTTCTGCTTCTTTTCAGTCAATATGAAGTTGCTGCTTGTTGTTTCTGCTGTTCTGGCTGTAACCTGCTGTGCCAGCATCTCTCTGGAAGATCTGGAGCTTCACGCTTGGAAACTCAAGTTTGGTGTGACAGCACTCTTTTTCTCCTCTTTTATTTTCACTTTTTGTCAGAAGCTTCTGATCATGTTTTATGTTCTTTAAGATGTTGTACAAGCCTCAAACTCAAACAAAGAAATGTGAGCTCACCCGTTTACTTGTGTAAAAGGTTATAAGACTCAAATCAAAGGAAATATTTTAGTAGATTAAAAAAAATAATGATTAATTTGTTTTGTTGTTTTTCTCATAATTTCCTTTTCCAATTGGTAGAAAAGTCATATGACGCTGAGTCAGAGGAGGTTCACCGGAAGCAGATCTGGCTCAACAACCACAAGCTTGCGCTAGTGCACAACATCTTGGCAGACCAGGGTATGAAGTCCTATTGTCTCAGTATGACCTACTTTTGCTGACATAGTATGTGCAGAAAAACATGCTGTTCAGTTTTTATTATTACCATTTTGAATTGTCATCAATATTTTTATATGTAATCAGCATGTAAAGATACAAAAAAACAAACAAACAAAAAACTTTTGGATAAAACACCCATTAATTTTTTTCCCTGTTTACCAGGAACATGAAGAGTACAAACAGCTGGTTTCCGTGGCTCCTTCAATGCTTATTTGCCTTGCTGTGGCTCTACCTTTCTTCGCCTGCCTGAAGGTACTGATCTAACCAACACTGTTGACTGGAGGGATAGTGATAACGGACACTGAGACATCCTGCCCTTATGAGGCTAACACAGTGGTTCTTAAACCTTTTACATAATTCCCCACTTGGCAGGAAGAAATATTGGGCTTCGTGAATGGCCGAGTCAGTCTCCCGAGAGAGTGCCAATCACGCAGGAAAGTGGCAGGATGGTGGACTCGAAGCATTGGCAGCCAAGAATTGACAAGATAGTGCATCTGGTTTGATGTTTCAAGAGGTTGGCCTGTATGTTGTGGCGAAATTAAAGAGGGTAAAAAACAAAGCCCACCTGGCATGTCAAGTGTCGAGTCTTTTCGCCGTTTCGAGGTATGCAAGAGTTTTATGGTTGGTCCATACAATAAAGGAGTGTTTCAGTCCTTGAAACCACTGCCTCCATTCCTCAAGGGCAAGCTTGATCGCCAGCAGCTCGAGATCTAACATCATAATTTTGCTCCGCAGGGAAGAGATGACAAGAGAAAAAGGCACAGGGATGCATTTTACCTTCTTTATGTGAGACAAGACGGCTCCCACTCCAGAATCTAATGCATCCACATCCACATCCACTGTTGTGAGAGGTTTGGTTGAGAAAGGATGGGAGCAGAAGTGAAGCATTGTTTGAGGAAGTCCAAGGAGGACTGAGCCGCTGGGGTCCACTGAAACTGTGACTTGGCAAGTTGGGTTAGAGGCAAGGCAACTTTACTGAAATCCCAGATGAATCAATGGTAAAAGTTAGCAAAACCAAGGAAATGTTGCAACATTTGCAGTTCTCAGGCACTGGCCAGTCCATGACTGCTTGCACCTTTGCTGGGCCTGGTTTGAGATGTCCCTTTGGTTTCCTATAGCGCAGGAAAGATACATTGTCAACATGAAATTTGCCCTTTAGAAACAGCTTCTTGGGCAGCTGCTGCAGGACTAACCTTAAGTGATTTTTTTTTTTATGTTCTGAGAGAGATCGTGAGAAAATTAAGATGTCATCCAGGTAGACAAGCATGAAACGATTTATGAAATGCCGGGCAATGTCATTAATTAGGGCCTGAAAATCAACGGGTGTGTTAGTTAGTCCAAAGGGCATTACCAGGTATTTGAAGTGTCTGTGATGGGTGTTGAAGGCCGTCTTCCACTCACCCCCCTACCTAATCCTCATCAAGTGACAGACAGATGTGGAGGAAGAGACAGAGTGAGATCTTTTCTCAAAACTTCAGCCACATCATGATAAACCATTGGAACCAATGAAAACTCAGGTGGGTTTGGTTCAGCGGGTTTAGAATCTGAAGGGAGAGTGGATTTTAAACAGTTCTTATGGCAAGACAGCCTCCATCCAGACTCAAATTTTTTTCTCAGTTGATGTGCGGGTTATGGGTTTGTAACCAAAGGTGACCACGGACCAACGGAGTGATGGGGGCTTCAAATCATAGAAACTGATAGCTTCGGTGTGGTTATCCAACAGAGTGAGTGAGATGGGTTTTGTTGTGTAAGTGATATCCTGGATTTAGTTTCCAAACACAGAGACACACAAACGAACACAGACAGAGGAGAAAATGGGAAAAGACAGACAGTAGACCCAGTCATGGGGCAGAAGCCAAGGAGGACTGAGGGACCCTGACACCTCCACCTTTTTCTATTTCAGTACTTAACATTCTTTCGATTTCTTTACTTTACTCCTGTCCTGACATGACTGGAATACTGCAGTCATACTAGTAGTCTGCTATATAAGATGTTCTCTCTGACGCAGGCCTATATGAACCACGGACACTGAGACAGGTAAGTAGCTACAGCACATAATTAGACACATAGGCGAGTGTGTAGATACACTTTTCAGTAATGTACTGATGAAAAAAAACAAAGAAAAAGAAAGAATTATTAATTTGAGAAAGAATTGGAGAGAGATGATACTGTCATACTATGAAAGTGATATCCAACATTATGACAGAAAGCATTTTAGAACTTATATGGTTTCCTGTAAGTCACAAAGGTTTTCTTTCTTTTCTGTTTGTATTCAGTCAAGATGAAGTTGCTGCTTGCTGTTTCTGCTGTTCTGGCTGTAGCCAGCTGTGCCAGCATCTCTCTGGAAGATCTGGAGTTTCACGCCTGGAAGCTCAAGTTTGGTGAGACAGCAGACTCTTTCTCTCCTCTTTTGTTTTTGTGTTTTGTCAGAAGCTTCTGATCATGTTTTGTGTTCTTTAAGATACTGTCCAAGCCTCAATCTTGCCTCATCCTCATGTTTAGTTGTGTAAAAGTTTATAAGACTCAAATAAAGGAAATATGTTAGCGAATCTAAAAAAATTATGATTGATTTTTCTTTATTCTGTTTCTTGTGATTTCCTTTTCCAATTGGTAGAAAAGTCATATGACTCTGAGTCAGAGGAGGCTCACCGGAAGCAGGTTTGGCTCAACAACCGCAAACATGTGCTAGTGCACAACATCTTGGCAGACCAGGGTTTGAAATCATACCACCTTGGGATGACCCACTTTGCTGACATGGTATGTGTCCAAAAAGACAGATCATTCAGGTTTTACCCTTCACCAATTCAGTTGTCATCAGTATTTTTAGATGTAATTAGCGTGTGAGGATAGAAAAAAACCCCAAAACAACTTTGTTCGATGAAACCCCCTTGAATTTCTTCCCTCTTTACCAGGAACATGAAGAGTACAAACAACTGATTTCCCAAGGCTACCTTGGCTCCTTCAATGCTTCTCTGCCTCAGCGTGGCTCTACCTTCTTTCGCTTGCCTGAAGGTACTGATCTGCCCAACACTGTTGACTGGAGGGATAAGGGATATGTCACTGAAGTCAAGGATCAGAAGCAATGTGGCTCCTGCTGGGCCTTCAGTACAGTGAGTACATAAAATTTTGTGTTCTTTGGAAAAACGTTGGGAAACAACAAGTATTGTCCGGTTTGAAATCGAATCGTCCTTACTGCAGACTGGTGTACTAGAGGGTCAGCACTTCAGGAAGACAGGAAAGCTTGTGTCTCTGAGTGAGCAGCAGTTAATGGACTGCTCTCACAGCTTTGGCAACAATGGCTGCAATGGAGGATCAGTGAAGCGGGCCCTTCAGTACATCCAAGCCAATGGAGGAATTGACACTGAGACATCCTACCCTTATAAGGCTAAGGTAAATAGACAGCAATATGTCAAACACACACACACACACACACACACACACACACACCTGATCTTCTTTGATGTAAATCTCAAACCTTGAATATATGCAGTCAGGTCTTTATCACCTGACTATTATCATCTTGGTAAATATCAGAATTAGAAATGCAAATCAGCCCATTCAGACAGTGGTGTTAATGATGGCCATGTATGAAGGGCTGTACAGTACTGCCAAAACATATGGTAGCTCCAAGTCCTGTAAAACTCACAGCATGAGCTACTTTATTAATGTCTTTCAACATCTATTTTTAACATCACAGTATTTTGGTTTACTCTCTGTTTGCTAATATAAATGTGTCACAACAGTAGAAACTTATTATAGCATATGTTCTCTGTATTAGGGTCAACGATGCCGTTACAAGCCTGATGGTATTGGTGCCAAATGCACTGGCTATGTTCATGTCAAACCCAGTAATGAAGAAACCCTGAAGAAAGCTGTGGCCACTATCGGACCGATATCTGTTGGCATTGATGCTTCTCGTAATTCATTCAGATTCTACCAATCAGGTGCAGATATTGAAAAATATTTGTAAAGTGCAGAGAAATATTTTTAAATTGGAAAAGAAATGTGAAGTGCTTCATTTGTTCTTTTGTTCAGTCTAATTGACATGTATTTCCAGGAGTGTATGATGAGCCCGACTGCAGCAGGACAGTGTTAGACCATGGTGTGCTAGCTGTGGGTTATGGTACAGAAAATGGACATGACTACTGGCTGATCAAGAACAGGTATTTACTTACATGTGATGCTCATATTTTAATTCAGGCACTTCACTACTTCTAACATTCACTGAGTGCTGATACACAGATATATAAAGGCTTCTTATTTATGCAGATCACTATTTCTCTACATGCTATTGGACTGTTAGTGTGAACACTATTGATTTTTAGCCGTTAAATATTTTTAAACTGTGTAATTTGTTTCTTTCTGCAGCTGGGGTCTCACATGGGGAGACAAGGGATACATTAAGATGAGCAGGAACAAATCCAACCAGTGTGGGATTGCTTCTCAAGCAAGCTACCCTCTGGTCTGAAGAGATGGGAAGAAACCCATCCTCATTTTTTCCTTTTGATTTGACAGAAATTCTGGTTTGCCCAGAATTTATTTCAGTGTTTTTAAGTGAGTTTTGTAACTAAACACAATTTTATTTGTGGTGTTAAGAAGCTCTCTTTTCCTTCAAAGGTGTTTAGTGAAATAAATGAATAAATGCGGCAAATACATGTAAAAATAATTAAATAAACTGTGAAACTGTGGTCTGTTGATCAATCATCATCCAGGCAGAAATGTTCAGCACCCATGGGATGCATTTCTACTTTTCTGGAGACATTTGTGTTCCCCAATGAATAAAGCCTGTGTGTCCTGGGTTTAGTTTGTTAGGATGTTTGATATCGCATTACTTATAGAATTTTATATGTTTATTATTTATATATACATACTGATCTCCACTCCATTATAAAAATAACAATTATTTTAAGGTAACAATATCTTTCAGCATTTAGCTAGTTTAAAATTTGTGTGACAGGTAAATATCACATATTTCCAGTTTCTTCAGCTGATGGAGACAAACAGAATGCATTCTTTGGTGACCTCAAAACTTGATAGATACTCTAACCAAACACTTTTTTAAGCAAAAGAAACCCACCCCCAAATAAAGCAAATGATAGTTAGAACAGGTTTATAACAATATGAGTATGAGTTTCCCAAAAAATAACAAACATTACAGGAGGTCTTCTATAGGTATGAAATTCACAGTGTGTATTAATTATGATTAAATTTTTTCATTAAAATAATAATTACAGATGATAAGCTACCTTTAATTTCGATATTTTTGGTATTTTTGTAATACTAGAAAATATTGTTTATATACATGTAATCTGTATATATAATTTTCAACACTGAATATTTTCAAACGCAGCACAGATGACATATGATATCACTATAACAGTGTTCTAGTGAGCAACTGAGTTAGAACTTGTCACTCAAACATTGAGAAAGCACTCTTCAGCAATAACACGTTTTTCTATTTCTGAACAATTTGTTCACTTTTTTGTGAAAGTCATGGCTGAAAAGGAATCACAAAACTCTACCATACATTTTGGGATTGGATCCCGAAAAAACCACACAGATGGTGATGTAAATAACCAAACCTACTAATTCTTGACTTCTCTGCTGTTCAAATTGCAGCATTTCTGAGAGATGTGTGATATTTTGCTGCTTTGCACAGTCAACTGGAAGTCGCTGTAGACAGAATAACTCTCAGTGCTTCACCAAAGAGTCCAGGATCGACATTGAGAAAGCTGAAACCATTAAAGGCAAAATTAATTCAACAGGCAGGAACATTATATACACAGAGAGAGAAATTATGCTGTGTGGCAGAGACTGAGAATATCTATTGAAGATGACCTGCCTTACAGTCGACTCCCACCTATGCCCAAGACAAGCGCAAACTCTCCCCAGAAAAAGAAGGAAGTTCACTCCTTGTTTGGATAAACCTTTTTTGAATGAGTAGGACCTCAAAAGAAATTTGACAATTCTTAAATGTTTGGATGAGGATTCCTTTTGGATGGAGTTGCTTTGTGACGGTCAGCTGGCTGTACGTGCATGTGAGGAAGATCAAATGGCAGATGGTTGTGACAGGAGCCCAGCAGCTTCTCTGAGTAGCCTCAACTCCGTAGACACTCACACACCTAGTGATCTGAGGCCCATTCCTTTAATTCGTAGTCCTGTTGAGCTGACACTGTTCACTCCAACTCCTCCCCCTCCAAGAACAGCTCGTCCGTCTCGATTGTTTTCTTTGCCAAACATTCAGGAACAGGTCAGTTAGTCTGAAGACATACAGTTGAATGGTGATGCTTTTGGAGATGATTTTTTTCTTGAAGATTTGAATTTTGAAGAATCAAAACAGCAAAAGATAAATGTGGGCCTATTTTGGAAAAACTGGCGCATTTCCAGCCTGGCATTATAACCTCACCTGGACACCCAGTAACTACCAAAACCTTTCCTGCAGAAAAACCTTTGAGTTCAACACCTCCAACAGTTCCCAAAGCCAATAAATGAGGACCTCGACCTCCTTGATTATCTGACCAGAAAGCAGACAGTCAGTGCAGGCAGAAAAATCCAAGAGAGGGTAGGGTCGAACTCCCACTTCTAACTAAACCTGTAGAGAGCCTGTACCTCAGCTTTAGTCTGCTGTGTTCAGACGACTGGTAAGAAACGTAGCAAGGAGACATTAAATACTGCACAGAAAAAGTGCTGCATACTGTGGCTGTGTTATTTGTGGTGTTCCTGAAGTCATGTCCAATGTTGTGTCATGTAAATACAGGATAAATAAAAGACAGGGGTTAAAAACTATTCAGTCTGTGGCAAAGCACCACTCGGACATCCTGAAGACTAAACTGCATGAAGTGTGTCTGGTTGTCACTAAGGAGGTATTGCACACTTTTAAGTTTCTTATGTGTTTCGTGCAGTTACTTTCTCTTCCAGTGCATACTACAGCCTCAACTGATGATCTTCACTCACATTTTAGGTGAAAAACCAACGTTCAGCAGTAGCCTGTGAGGCCATACATACCATAGATGAGCTTTACATTCAGCTCCAGAAAACAATGGACCTGGAACTTGAAACAGCAGGCCGCTGAAGTTTGCACAGACTTCCAGTGACTTTATTCATCAGGAGGTCAATCTGGCACTTGATGCCAAGGTGGAAAATTGCAGCCATGGTTGGATTCTCAGCGCTCTGTTTAGCACAAGACTGAAGTAAGAGAAGAGAAGAGGCCGTTGTGATTTTATCAGAAGACATGAAAGGGAGACACAGTTCACTGAGTTGTGTGTCAGTGAGGAATAGCACGACTCAACACCTGCAATACCTGGCTGACAAACTTGGAGCAGCCGTCATCCTGAAAGCAGGAAGCTTCACTGAACACTTTCTAATTGCTGCCTCTAAAATGGCAGATGATGCCACACCTGAAGCAAGGTGGGTACTTTTAAGAGGGTTTGGAAGTGCCTAAATGTGCGAATCTTCTTTTATTTTCTGAGCATTTACACAATTAATGAGAATTAATGAGAACTGTAATCCTCAACAGGTACCATGGGCTCGGTCATCAAAAGTCATCAGAACAGTCATCAAGAATCTGGACCTTCACAAGAACTTTATGAATCTGTGGAGAAAGATCGTCCCTGAAAAAGACAGGCATGGGAAAGCGCTTGAAAAATGCTAATAATTACAGGCAGCAGGTCAGCATCCAGGCTGGGTTCATGTTTTATTTTGCAATTATAATTGACAGTTTGATAAGGTTAGTAAATGCGATTTGGCGTTGGGTAACTGCTGATGACTTACCTTATCTTATCAATGCGTTTGCCAGCACACCATGAACCTATTGTGATATCCACAACTTGTCTTTTTACATCCTTAGTCTTTTTTTTTTTACTGACTTATAAAAACATTAACAATAATTTTACATTCATAAACTTTAAATCTTCCTGTGGTTGGATTTTATTACCCTTGACTGAAAGGTTGACACCCATTTGTGGTGTTCATCATAAGCTGAATTAACAGGATCCTCATTTGTCTCTGTTCTCATCTTCAGCAGGGCCTGTGACCCCCCAGATGAGACAAAGCAAGTCCTGACAGTACAGACGAGAAGAGCAGCTGCTACAGTAGCAGCAGCACCCCGAGGCTACACTGGGAAGGTGGTTGCAGGTTGGACCATCATGACCATAGACAGTCCCAGTTGCTCTGCAGGAGTAAACTGCTGCATCTTCAGTCTGAACTCCACTGCTGGTCGTAGAGAAGTAAGGGCTGCTTCCACTGCCACTAAACCAAGTTGGTGTTCCTGACTGAAACTTTGTCACAAATTGTATTAGGACCTTTGGAGGCTGTTCAGATTTCTGTTGATAACAGAACAAAACCAGTAGTAAATGTCACTACCGGAGGTTGAGTCACAGTCACCTGACCGCTGCATCCTGCAGACAAAAACAAATCATTCATTTATCAGCAGAAATAAATGAGAAAAAAAGCAGCACATCATGTTTAAAATGTTGTTGGGTGAATGAACCTGTGAAACAGCAGCCTCCTCTCTATGAAAATTATTTCTCTGCTCTCAAAACACTGAAGGAAATCGAGGCACACACACATGAGAAATACACTAAAAATACACTAAAATGATCTTAATGGAAGAACAACAGTAGAAAAGCAGGTGAGTTTTTTGTCCATTCTGGTTCTTACAAATGCTTTCCCCCCCCTGCACCTACCTTGCTTACAAGCTTTACTTTACATACAGCCACTTAATGAGTTTGTATCACTGTAGTGGACTTTTAGTGCAGGAACCTAATTCATCATTGACTTTAAGTACCAGAAATGTTTACTTTTCACACCTACTAGCATTTACAAAACATTCTATAAAATATTGAAGAGATATTTGATAAGGTTTGTGAATTTTATTGATAATTTTATTATTTGTAAAACAAAGTTGATCCCACAGTCTGTGAAAAAACTTCCCTAAAATCAGTACTCATTCAGTTTTACAAATATCTAAATTTATGTTAAACCCTTTTTGTTCCCTTTTCATTTTTAAAGTTCTCTCAAATGTTAATTAATTTCTTTTTAGTATTTTCCAGTTAAAATATCTCAAAGTAAGATTTAGTTATTTTCAAGCTGTAAAGCATAGCATTTGTAGATTAATTTATAAGATTTTTTTCTATTTTGAAATAACTTTTTTGAAGCATTCATTTATGGACTTCTTGTCACGATAAACGGGGGAACTCAAGTGCAGGACTCTGATTCTTGGGAAATACAAGAAGAAGTTTATTTTACAGACTCAAAGTGCTATGTACAACAGTGCACTAGTTGGGGCTCTGGGAAATCCAAGGGTGGGGGGACAGGGTAGGCCACACTCCATTCGCTCATGAATATCTCCACGGGAAGACAGCGACGGGTCCAGGAGGTCGATTTACAAAGAGAACGCAGGTTAATACGAAGGCAAGGTACACACGAGAACGATGAGTATTCTTATAACCGGGGCTACCGGGGCTATGACGCAAGTCATACAACGATCCAGCGACGAGTAGCATCGCTTCCTTGGCTTCAGTAGTGGCAGGAAGGCAGAGATAACGAGGCGCAGGTTTTCCACCTCTCGCAGTTGCGTGGGTCAAAAGCGGGAACCCATAATGATTTCCGCCCCGGCAGGAGTGAGAGCGAGAGAACAAGAGAAACAATAACAAAAACACTGTCACAGCTGATCGTCTTCAGGCCGACCTGCCGGTAACAGGTGTTGTGCCAAAAAGTGATCGCCTGCCAAAAACTGATTTCCAATGTTTCCGTGTGTTTTTTATGTGTA
>VUQG01041208.1:0-12317 GCA_015106755.1 Etia nguti | reverse complement strand
GCCTCTGCTTTTCCCAGTAAGCTCCTGTGACCTGTCCGCGCGGTGCACGGAGAACCCCGGTAGTTGTATTGCGGAGTCCGGTACCTTGTCCGATAGCCAGGTTTCTGTGAGGCAGATCACGCAGCAGTCCCGCATCTCTCGCTGGAATGAGATCCGTGCCCGAAGCTCGCACAGCTTGTTCTCCAGAGACTGCACATTAGCCAGTAATAAACTGGGTAGTGGTGGTCTGTTAGTGCGCCATCTCAGTCGAACCAGAACACCAGATCTTCTCCCTCTGCGTCGGCGTTTGCGGCCTCCGGGGGCCTAGAACAAAGGCGTCTCAGGTGAGATGAATGGGGGGTCTGCAAACGGAGGATCCGTGTTGCAAAACTTGAACTCCGGAAAGTGACAAGAAAGTCCATCTCTTATGTCCAGTAAGGTTTGTCGGTCGTACACAAAGAGACATGTGCTACTTCTGAAAAAACAAAGGAAAAGTAAAATAAAACACAAAAACCAGCTGTTGCTTGGGGGAGCTTGCGACAAGGCTGCCATACTCGGCGCCATCTTGTTTATAGTTTGAAACTAGTGTACCCTTAGTTATGGCACATGCAATTATTTATTTATACTAGGTTTCACAATATTCTTTTATGATTTTACACATTTGCGTTTACTGTATATTTAATTACTTTATGGTCACTTACCTAGCTAAGTTATTTCTTATGGCATTTTGTAAGCTCACTTTGGTTCCTGCCTAGTGTTTGCGGTGGGACTGTTTATGGCGTAATGAGCCATGTGTGCCATGTGGGTTGCAGAGTAGACAAAGTAAAAAGTTTAGTGTGCACTGTTCTGCCATTTTGGTGTTTATTATGGTTAATATAAACTGTAGCCCGCGATACAGCCACAGCCCAAAGACACCGGAGAACACTACTGCAACAAGAAATCAGGGTAACACTAGGAAGTAACTATGTCACAAAGTGAGACAGAGGGAACACAGGACACAGAGAAAAGTGAAAACCCTTCAAAAGGTCACAAGACTTAGGAATAAAACCAACATTATTACGAAGACTTTGAGAAGTTTGAGGTCCTAAAATTGTTTTTTTATTTGAGGCAATATAGTATATACACACTAGCCCCAGTGTCTCTGGGTGTCAATCTTAGCTGCAGTTCACCAATTGTAGTAGATTTTGCACTTAAAGAAGTTGCAAGAAAAATCTATGCTGACCTAAAGCTGCCTGAAAGCTTTGGGTCAGTTTTATCGTAATATAACAGGCACTTTCTAATGTTATATATAGTTAGTTATATAGTCTGCAGGGACTGAAACACTAGAAGCAAGCCCCAGGTGGCCTCAAGACTTTATATGTATTTCTACTCCTTTCGGTGGCACTCTCATTTGGTTTTGTCTTTCTCTGTGGGAGAGTATCACTTGATGTCCATGTTACAATGCACGGTGGTGTTTTGTGTCTTATCTGTGTAGCCAATTTAATTAAAAACTTATAGATAACAACTTATTTCACTGAGTAATCTTCCCGTCTTCAAAGCACACTCTTTCATGACTCACCCACTAATTATATTCACAGTATACATTTAGGGATTCGCTAGCTTAGGTTAGCTCGTAGCTGACTCACTAGCAGCATGGCCTCTTCACCTGTCCCTCCTGCAGTTTCCTGCTCATTGTGTCTGATGTTTAGTTTCTCCTCGGCCTCCTTCAGTAATAAAGATACTTGTAATAAATACAGCTCGTTTTTCCCCCACATGAAATGACACATCCACCAAGGAACAAACTCTGGTTATTGGCAATTCTGTTCTGAGACATCTGAAGCTAAAGACACCAGCAACAATAGTGAATTGTCTTTCAGGGGCCAGAGCAGGCGACATTGAGGGAAACCTGAAAAGGTTAATAAAAAGGTTAAAGGTAAATGTAATTTCTGTAAAATTATATTTTTCGTCGACACCCGGTTATGTCAATTGGAGGTCACTAAGCTTTTCATGAAGTTTCCAGCTTTTCATGAATTTTGAAACTGGGTTTTTTGGAGACCTGGAATGTAAATGTGCCTGTCTCTAAAGGTCTTTGGGTCGACTTCTGTTGGTTGACATTTTCATAGTGCATGTTTGAGGTTTACCTTTTAATTTCCAAAACAAATATTTATTTAATACAATTCAGTGGGCTACATACTGAACTTAAGGGTATAGAAACAAAGTATCAATCCTATCGCGCTAGTATCAATCCGATACCAATACCTGAGTTGGTAACGATACTATCAATATTTGGATTGATCTGCCCACCTCTAATAACCAGATTCTTACTCTGGATGGCATTACCTTGGCCTTCAGTAACACTGTGAGGAATCTTGGAGTCATTTTTGACCAGGATATGTCCTTCAATGCACATACTAAACAAATATGTAGGACTCCCATTTCTGAAATATCTTTCTAAAATTAGAAATATCCTGTCTCAGAGTGACGCTGAAAAACTAGTTCATGCATTTATTACTTCCAGGCTGGACTACTGTAATTCATTATTATCAGGATGTCCTAAAAACTCCCTGAAAAGCCTTCAGTTAATCTAAAATGCTGCAGCAAGAGTACTGACAGGGACTAGAAAGAGAGCAGATTTCTCCTCCTATACTGGCTTCTCTTTATTGGCTCCCTGTTAAATCCAGAATTAAATATAAAATTCTTCATCTCACATACAAGGTCTTGAATGATCAGGCCCCATTTTATCTAAAAGACATTTTAGCACTGTATCACCCCAATAGAAGACTTTGCTCTCAGACTTACTTGTGGTTATTAGGATATTTAAAAGTAGAATGGGAGGCAGAGCCTTCAGCTTTCAGGCCCCTCTTCTGTGGAAGCAGCTCCCAGCTTGGATTCGGGAGACAGACAACATTTCTACTTTTAAGATTAGGGTTAAGACTTTCTTTTTTGACAAAACTTGTAGTTAGGGCTGGATCCAGTAAGCCTGAATCCAACCTTAGTTATGGTGAAATAAATATCATGTGTTTATACACCACTCTGCATTTAATTTTGAGTTTTTTAAATTATGAATTTTCTTTTTTTTTCCCATCCAAGCACCACAGAGTTCTTCTTCATTTTTACTTAGACTTTCCCACATTTTTTTCTGTTTAATAAAACTAAACATAAACGCAGTGTAATGGAGCTGTAAGTAAATAATTTATCACTGAAAACAAAACTTCTGGTTGCCTCAGTGTTTTTTCAATCTTATCTCTGTTCTGTGTGCAGACATATGTAAATGAGCAGTGAGAGGTTAAGCTCTTTGAAAACTGCTAAAGCAAACAGTTGCAACGTCTGCAGTGTGGAGAAATTGTCTTCTTTGCTGGAAAGGCTTCCCAGGGATGTTACCAGCAGTTCCTTTTACCAAACTCAAACACAAAGTAAAAAGAAAATTCAAATTTTGATTTTCTTTCTCTGTTGATGAAACACAATATGAATGTGTCTTCCGATGCATTTAACTACATGCTTTCTTTTACATGCTCTCTTACTTGAATATGCAGCTAGTGTTTTTACAATGAACTGCTTGTATTCACATATTTTAAACAGTGAGCTTTCCTTCTGAATTAATCTATCACCCTGAGCTCATACACTGTTCATTTTCCCTAAAATTAAGTTCAATCTTATAGTATTTAAATAAATTCACTAAAAGATAATGTTTACTTTTACAAATGAGTCAAATTCATCTACTGCTCCTCAGACAGCTCCTTTAATGGCCACTGATTATGTGTATAATCCCAAAAAGTAAAGAGCTTGGACAGAGCTGATTTTGGGGTAACTTAACTTTGGAATACCTGAGAAAAGCTTTGCAAACATTTGTGTTTTTCCATCCATCCATTTTCTGGCTTTTATCTAGGTCAGGGTCACAGGGGCAGCAGTCTAGGTCTGAACTAACTTCAAAATCACTCAAGACAAGACACAAGAAAAAGAATGATTGGGACTGTGAGGAGTGGCCGTTATGAGGAAAGCAATAACCAAGAACAAGCCTTCAATTATGGTAGCCAAAGAGTTCATAAAAAGAAAGAGATAATGAGGGAACGTGAAACTTAAATCCAAAAACACACGTAACGAACATTAACACATGGGGACAAACACAATAGTAAAAATAGGGCACCACAACAGGAGCTCAAGGGAGCGTCAGACATCTCGACAAAGGGAAAAATGACAGTATATACACAGAGGACTGATTACCCAGTGAGACACAGTTTGGAAACAGGGCACATGTTAAGACAACAGCAGGTGAAAACAATAATGGTGGTGAAGACAATCACAGAAGAAAAACTGCAAAAATACATTAGTCATCCTGTACTTACTTTTTGCATTCACAGCAGTTTTGTGTAAAGGCATCAGGGATAGGTATTGCAAGATTTAGAAAAAAATGACAACATGAGACAAAGTTTTAAATAAGAAACACTCAGAGTGAGGTCATGTTAAAGTTTGTGCCTCTGAGCCCCTGAAACACAGAAAAAACCCAGAACCTCATCAACGATCACTGTTGAGGTAACAGTCAGAAAATATTTATGGGCCTGTTGCTTGCTCACCTGATAGAACTGCAGCCTCCCCCTCTTTACCTACTGACTCACATAATGCCTGCCCATTATCTCAATTATAACCCAGAAGAGGTCTGTGAAGAGGTTCCCTAAATGCATCATCGGAGAGAATGACTGACCTACTGCTCCTTAAAACATGTTGAGGTGTTGCTGTGACAACAGTGTGATGCTGAAAATACCGTAACACTGGGAAGTGTTATATAGGGCCGGTGTGATGGATAAATTGGATAAATATATTGGCTTACTTCAAAGGGAATTTTTAAAACTCTGCTGAGAAAGGCCCAAAGCAAGATGATTTAAACCAGGAAGCTTCTTGCTGTGAAGCCATAGTGGTAACTACTGGGTCACCATGACATGACAATGTCACAAAAATGTTATAGCTTGAAAAAAATTAATATTAAAAATGATGTGACTGGTGCGGACATCTGTGCAAGTGTACAAGCTCAGGTACAATTCCAGTCCTAAAACGAGACTGGTGGGTTATGAACTGTGAGCCCTGACCCAGAAGGGCATCCACCATTCTCAGGAAATCTCAGCTTGTAAGACAGGGATTAAGACTAAAAGACAGGACTGAAACTAAGCAACCTACGTCCACACTGTCAAAAACATGGCGAGGTATGCTGCTGTGTGAGTTAAACGGACCCAAGAGCAGACACAGAGGGACACGGAACTTGACTTGAAAGTGTTAAACAGAAAGCGAGCCTTTATTTCGGCTGAACACAAGAAACAAAGTAACAAGGGCTGTGGCGAAAACTAGAACTGGGAAAACTAGAACAGAACTATCAACACTACGAACATAATTTGCACTGGAGCATGAGGGAACTATGACTACTGAACAAGACAAGAAGCTTGAACATGCCCAGAACAAAATCATGACATTACGAGACGAGAAGGGGTGATAACACAGACGGCGCGACACAGACTGAACAAAACACAGAGACTAAATACACACAAGGCATGATCAAGGGAAGTGGCCCCACATGGGAGCACAGCTGACACACATGAACCTAAAGACAGGACAGGGGAAGTGAAACTAAATACAATGAACAAAGAACACAAGACTCCTTCAAAATAAAACAGGAAACATTGAAACTAGACATAACAACACGAGTTTAACAGACCTAACACATGATGAACGATACCAGAGCCCAAACACAGAAACCAAGGAAACAATAAATAATGACTGCCTTTAACCTCAACTAAAAGCTAAATAGGAATAACACATGAACTAATCACAAATCTGAAAAGAGATGAATACAAAATGTACTCAGAGCGCTGGGTCGGAGACCCAGCCTGTGACACCAACATTCAGGCCCCAAACTTGGAATTACTTTCCTTTTTCTTGTTAACAAAATGCCAGTATGATATACATTTTGATATCACGATGCTATTGAAGTTTTTTGATGAAATTTTACTTCAAACTAAAGGCCTGATTACATCATGGCAGTAATTTTTCAGAGTGCCTGAAAAAAAAAACAGCTATGTTCTTCTTTTTAACAATGGAATTTAAAATACATGAAATATCATTTTATGTCATGTGGAATGCAGAATATTACTGCTGTTGCATATATTTTCATCAGTTTGGAGAATAACAATATTAGTTTTTACTTTATATTGTTGACTATGTATTTCTAAAATATATAGGGCTATAAGTAGCATATAGTCCATAAGACCCAACATGAGCCTTTTCCACACAAATCACAATAAATCTTTATATTTGTCTTTATAAATCTTCAATAAAAGGTTTAATAAAGGTTTTCATGCAACAGTAATGAGCAAAACGTAGTTATAACAATGCCCACCTTGTATAAAAATGAACAGTGTACAATGTTGCAACAATTGTAACATTCAGATCTATTAATTAACAGAGGTTAGAATTAGGGATGTGCGCAACTAGTTGACTAGCCAACTAATCGTTGTTGTTGTCACTAGTCAGTTCCAGACTTACTAGTTATTTATTTTAGTTGTTAAAATTTTAATTGATGATCAATGCTGATAAATTATTGTGTCATCTGCCACCAGATGGCGCGTGGTTGTTGAGAAACGCCATAAATCTGTTAATTTCGACCTCTTAAATTAGGCAGGCAGAAATTAACTTACTCCAAAAGGTGGATGAGCTCTCCCTTTGTGATAGGGTGAGAAGTTCAGTCATTTGAGAGGAGTTCAGAGTAGAGCTGCTACTCCTCCACATTGAAAGGAGACACATGCCTCCTGGGTAAGGTGTTCTGGCCCGGGCATATCCTACCGGGAGGAGGTACCCACGTAGACCCGGGACATGCTGGAGAAATTTCATCTATAGGCTGGCCTGGGAACGGCTCGATGTTTCTCTGGAGGAGGACGTGGCGAGAGGGAGGTCTGGGCTTCATATATAACATTTATTGTTGATAATACACGATGCAAGGTGCCGCACATTTAAGCAGCATGATTAATTATTAAAGAATTTGATTGATGTTTTTTTAAATGCCTTCGTTATTAGTTTCATATTTCTCCAAGACATTACAGCCAGGAGGAAGCTATTATATGTATAATAATAATACTTAACAAAAGAGCTAGACATGAATAGTTACTTTGTGTACAAAGACACTCAGTACTTGTAAAGTACAGTGTCTGCATCAGAAAATAGTTCAACATTTGGGCATTGCTAAGGTGGCATTCTTTTTATTTATCAATTCGGCAGCTACTAAATTCATTTAGTAGACGTGTATTTGATTAACCGCCTAAGTCCAAACTGTGGATCAGAACAGGGAAGAAAGGGGAATTAAGTGACTGTATCATGGTTATTGGTAAGATTGGCTGGTCTGAGTATTTCTACTTGGATTGGTCAGAAAAAAGAGAAAATATCCAGTGACTGGTAGATCTCTGGGGGAAAATGTGTTGTTGATGCGAAAAGTACGAGGAGAATGGCAGGCTGCTTCAACTCGATAGGAGTGCAAAAGTAACTCAAATGACGACTCGTTAAAAACAAGGTAAGAATTCACAACACATTGAACCTTGAGGCAGTGGCCACTCCTATCAGCTAAGAACAGGAAACAATTTACACAGGCTCACCATATCGGACAACAGAAGACTTAAGTGACGTGTGTAACGCCAGAACATTGTGTGATCTGAGTGCTGCAACATTGAGATGGTGGTCAGAATTTATTAAAAGCATTATTGAAGGGTCTTTACTTGGGCAAAAAATTTAGACTAATCGACTAGTCTAAGACAAAGAAACTCTCAGATATTAAGTTAAATTACAGAACCATTTAACCCTTTCATGCATGAATTGTGACAACCTCAATCAAGATTTTTTTCTTAAGTATTTTTATTCATCTTTAGGCATGAAAAAAAGACTTTTGAACTTCATTTTTTTAAACATGTGCTTTTCAAAGAGTTTATTACATGTCCACTTAGGTGGACAACATACATTTTGACTTATGAATTTGGTATGGAGTGACACATCAGTGTCCAGTATAGTGGTTTACCATCAACACTGACACAAATACAAGAAAACAGCCTTTGAATCGCTGTCCACTGTAGTGACCACTGTGCATAAAAGGGTTAATGGACAATGTCAAAAACGAATAAAAACGATATTTGAAACCATTAATCACATGCCACTTAACTGTGCCGCACCTTGTATCGTGCATTGTAAGCATTGCATGTTATACTCCAAACAGACAACGAAGAAGAAAAACACTTAAAATAAACCAATGTTAAAAATGATATAAAAACATGTTTTTACAAAAGATGTTCACATATGTTTCAAATATGACAAACATAATCTGAAAAACTAATAAATCGTGACTGAAAAGTGTGGCTCATTGTGCCATGAATTATCAGTGATGCAGTAAATCATCCAGTCATTTTCATCTGCTTATCTGAAATCAAGGAGGTAGCAGCCTAACCAGGGAAACCCAGACCTCCCTCTCGCCACCTCCTCCAGCTTATCTGGAGCCAGGGCAGCCGATAGCTGTAATCTCACCAGCATGTCTACCCCGCAGCTTCCTCCCAGAAGGACATGCCCGGCAAGAACACCTTAGCCAGAAGGCGACCGCCTCAACTGGATCTTTTCAGTGTGAAGGAGTAGTGGCTCTACTCTGAGCCACTATTTAACAATTAATCAACAGGCTGCACACATCCCAAGTCTTTACCTTACAATATAAAGTGCTTTGAGTCAACTGTTGTTGTGTTTTGGTGCTATATAAATGAAATTGAATTGGATTGAACTGTATTTGACCTAAATAGCATGAAAGCATGAATCCATCCTGCCTGGTATTTGCAGTATGGTTTAGGCTGTTGGTGATGGTGGTGTAAGGTTGTGAGTGATATTTCCTTGACACACTTTGGGCCCCTTAGTGACAACTGAGTATCGTTGAAACATGACAGTATTGTTGCTGATCACGTCTATCCCTTTATGACACACAGTATACCCATCTCCTGATGGCTACTTCCAGCAGGATACCACACCATGCCACAAAGCTCAAATCATCTCAAACTGGTTTCTTAAACATGATAATGAGTTTACTCATTGGTCTCCAAATGGTCTCCACAGTCACCAATAGCGCACATTAGGGATTCTGTGAAACCGTAAAGGAGACATCATGGATGTACAGCTAGCAAATCTGCAGCAAATGCGTGATGCATAGGGACCCTTATGCATGCTATATTTTACTATGGTCAGGGGTGCTGTTATGTAAAACTGTTCAGATCAGACGAGACCAAACAGTGATTTCAGAGAGATATTAACTTCTATAATGTAAATGCAATATTTACGTAAATATATAAAACTATTATTAATTATGAAAATGATCAAATAAAACAGAAAAATTTGTATATTAATCAAAAGAAAAGAAAAGAAAAAGGAAAGTCCAAATAGGATATTTATGAGAAATGCATCAGTTTCTGCTGCAAAGCCTGGAGGAGGTCACTGTAGGTCAAATGCTGAGATGTGAATGCATATGTATCAACTTCACACTGTTCTTCCACTTGGGGAATGTGGGCATATGTTCCATCAAATGTTGTTTTTATGCTCACTTGTTATTTTTAAATTGGAATAGAGCAGCTCAGGGTGAGTCCTCAATTCTCAGTCCTCAATCCAAGCTACTGGAATATGTATAAAGTGAAAATCCAAAATAGTTTTACTGTGCAAAATCAAAAAAACATTTTCCCTGCACTGCCTTGTAAATTTTGTTAAAGTTAAAGTTGTGCTTTAGGTATTTAAAGGTCAGTATATCTAATGACATCACTGTGTGCATGAAAGCACATCATTATACTGAACCCCACCTGTCTTAATGTATTATTTAGGGCTTCAGGGTATGGTTTTCACAGATGTTCATTTTTAGTTCCCCAAACGCACCCACATTTTACAGGGTACATCTTTAGTAACTTAAAAAAAAATGAACTGGTTGCACAAGTGTGAATTTATTTTTAATTTTCTTTCATTCACATGGAGTCAGAATTATACTTACAGGGTCTACCCACAATGCAGACTAACATGATACTTTTGAATTTGCTTAGGAAACCAACCAGTTTAAATGTACTCTACCAGTTCTCCCAAGAAAAGCAAATAAATATCCATACAGAATCATGCCAGAAACGTGTTGTTCGCTACCAAAAGTGTCTCTCCTTGAGGGGCAACTTGCTAAGCTGCTAAGCATAATCCACACATTTTCAGTAGAGTTAAAATGGCCTATTAAACTTCCTGAATGGACTTCCCAAAGACCCGACCTCAACCCAGTTGAAAAATTTGGGCATTATGCTTAAAAGCTGGGTCTGTGCCAAGAAACCCACTAATTTCAATGAACTCTCAAGCACTGAAATTTCAAACACTGAAATGTGTGTTTTCTAAAGTTACTAAAAATGTATGCTGTGCAACTCCACTCTTGCAAAAAAAACACTTCAAAGAAATAATTAAAAGCACCAAATTACAATGGCATCCATGAGAGGTGTATGGAAACTTTTGACCTGAGCTGTGACTCCTTTATTAATTACTCCAAACATGTTTTTCTGCATTGTTCTGTACAAAGTAACACCATCTAGACGATTGATAACTCTTCAAAAGTTCTGATCGTATAAACTGTGTACTCAGTGATTTCACCACAGTTAATTTCATCCGTAATTTTATTTTTTATTTTTTTTAAAACATCAGATATACCTTTAAAAATATATCAGGCTTGAGTCTGAACAACATAAGGCTCCAGTGAGAAACTGTGCAAACAGAGAAGGTGAAATTTCCCTGGTCTAACTGGGACACTTTCTGCTGGGCTTCCACTCAGGTACCACGATGCCACAACAAACTCTTCCAAAAAGGAAGGGCGGGATCTTTTTGGACTGCAAAGCAAAACCCTGTGAACATAAGCTTATACTCCAATGAACGTATTGTATTTTTAGTAGAGATGGCATGATACCACTTTTCTATTTCCGATACCGAAATTTGGATATCTGCCGATACCGATATGAATCGGATACAGTCTATTTTATAATCAATAAAACAGTTTTTTTTAATATCTTGCTGCATTTTGTATAAGTTCATACTAAAATTTAAAAAAAAACAAAAAAAACACTAAAGCTATTCTTTTATACTTGTATGCAAAAAAAAAATGTGTGTCGTGCCGAGGTAGGTTTCCCTGACAGAATTAGTTTCCCCTGTCTCGGGAGCACACGCTGGGCTCTCCAAATCACGGACAAACAGTATCCCACATTCTTGATGTTTAGTTCCCGAACTCTTCTTGTAACAACTAACTACTCCTGAAACTTTGGAGGTTTTAGCTCTTTATACAGTAAAGTTACAGGAGGATAAAAATAATTATCAGGCAAAATGTCCTTCGTTTGTTAAAATAATCCCGTCCGATACCACGTGAGAACAATAAATATATATTTTTCGGCTGTAACCCTCAAACTGAATGGTAATGTAACGACACTCATTTTTCACTTTTTTACAAACAAAAACATCACTACTTCCACGTCTAATTGTCTGTAATGGAGGCGGAGTAGACTGGAGGCGGAGTAGACTGGATCCGCACTCCGTGCCCAACAAATGCTCGCGACGCAGGGGGAACAAATTTTGGCGGGGATACCGACCTGGGCACAACACATGGTTTGGCAGCACGTAGTGAGGCTCCAAATGCTTTCAGTATGAACTCCAGACCGCACACAACAACGTGACGCATACTATCACGTGACGCATACTGCTCCGACGTGCTAAGGTCACTACCTGGGTTACGCCACGTCGCAATTTTTGTGAGTTGCTTTTCTGATATTTAATGGATCGGATTACTTTTTTTTTTTTTAGGTCAGGATCGGACCGATACTGATACTCTATATCGGATCGGTCCATCCCTAATTTTTTAGCAGCTCATCTCTTTTCTCACTTGAATCTTGGCAGCAGTAAAAGCCTAACCCTAACCCAGCAGTGTCAGGGTCCTGGGTCTGAGCGACCCAGGGTCCCTGAGCAGTTGTGGACTTACAGTATTATTGTATCTTTTCTGCAGTGTGCTGCTGTCCTGTTTTCCATGCTTGTGTGTGTGCGTGTTTATAGGCAGATGTGGGTGTGTGTGCAGGTGTGAGTGCAGCGGTGACACTCCCAGGCCTGGTGGGTGTGGCCCTGCCAGCTGGCTGGTCACGCCTAGGACCTCACACACCTGCTGCTGATCAGGCTCGCCGGGGGGAGCTACTTAACAGAATGATGGAGCTTCCTCCGGCGCAGGATTGTTGCGTGAGACTCCACGTTAGTGTTGTCAGTGTCAAGTCTAGTGTGTGTATGCCCGCAGTAGTTTAGTGTCTTGACGACTGCTTTTA